>PVIJ01003264.1:0-138868 GCA_004024925.1 Scalopus aquaticus
ATTGATATGCAAGACCTGTGATCTTAGATCATTTCCTTGGAGTGTTGACACGCCTACTACCTGACCAGCCCTGAATTTTAGCTACTTTGTTCTAAAAACTTCCCTCTACCTTCCCCCTCCCCAAAAACCCTATAAAAGCTTAAGCCCCTTTGTTAATAAACGAGACCTTGACGCATCTCAGACTGACTCTGTCTTTCTTCATGGCGCTTGGTCTTCTGCCTCTTTCACCCCCATTGGTTCTTTCAGGAGGTGCCACCTCGAGCTTCACCAAATAACCTGACCTGCTGGACGGGTCATCTGTACAGCAAAAGAGACATTAACCAAAACTAACAGACACCCTACCAACTGGGAAAAGATCTGTGCACACAATACATCTGACAAAGGACTGATAACAAAAATTTACAATGCACAAAGATTTTTAATCTGTGATATGTTCAAAGGAAACAGAGACAAAGAAAAGGAGAAAAGGATTTCAAAATACAGACTCCTGATCAAACTCTAAAATCACCCATCCTTTTGTGGTCATCAGTTTAGCCAAACAGGAAAGGTGCAAATTGGAGTGGCCAAGGCCCAAAAGCTAGCTGCCAAAAGATTGAATCCAGGCACTTTGTGGCAGAAAACACAAGCAAGGATTTTCACAGGACCTAAAGGGCTGGAGAGAAGAAAGTCAAAATTTTCCACATAAACTGAATCTGCCAGAGGGGTAAGGTAGCAGCGGCCATAACCTCTCAAGAGCGCCAAATGCCCCACCTGTCAAAATATTAAAAGCTAAAGAAAGGAAAGACCAGGAGAAGCCTCCACCAGCATGTCTTTGTTCCTTCTCCCCATTCAACAATGCCTTGCCACACATTCTTCTTTTCCAGAATCCCCCCATTCGAGAAGTATAGTTCAGAGCACGCGGGGAGTTGTAGCACAAAGAGCCTGAGGTGTTATTGGCACAGAGGTGGGGAGTCAAGTCCAAATTTATTGGATAAACCTGAAGTTCACATTTCTAGCTATTTTCCCTTATTTATAAATGACAAGGTCCCACATTTCTATATATGCCATAATAAAAATTTTAACCCATTAAACAAAAACCTATAAGAATTGATTTTATCAGCACAATAAATATCATTGCATACATGAAGACCTTTAGAATAAAATCAGAAACTTTTTAATCATAGCTTCAAAAAATATAAGATATTAAAATAGTAACTACTTTTGACAGATGCTAAAGATTTCTGAAATTAATACCTATACAGACACATTTGATTAAGTTATATTATTCATGTGTATGAGATTCAAAGTCTACTTTTTTTCATCATAGACAGTTTTATAATTCATAAGAATTCAATCCATTTAAGAAACTAATTGGTAATGGTTTCTTAAATTTATCTATGTTTTTAGTAAACATCTTGGATTGTTCTCAAATATATTTCTCACAACATTTTCCAAAAGTATCAATCAAGAGTAGGATGTAGTAAAAGGTTTATACCAACAGACTTTCTGCTACTGAATTATACCCATGTTTATGTCAAAACAAGAACTTCTAACATCAGATTCAAAATGCCCATAGAACATGTTCATTAAGAAAAGAGCTTTATCACATTCCTTCAACATTACAAAAAAAGCTTTTTATCTTTTTATGCCAGCTATATCTCTCCTCTTCGGCAATGTACAATTTAAGCAATAATCTGTGTCCCAGGCACTCCATTACAATCTCACACTTCTGCCAAAGATAACTATGGTCCAACTACATGACTGGTCCTATTGTCAAGTCCCTGAACCAACCTGTACTTGTTTGCCTCTGGCTTTCAGCCCTGTCTCTTCTCCACCTAGAATATTTTCCAAGTAACTTCTTTTGTTACATCCTTGTCTGCCCTTTGTAAATGTTGCCCATTCTTCAAAACATAGCAAAAATGATATTTCCCCTCTGAGGTCCTCCATCACCAGAAGCAGGAATTAATCACAGCATCTGTGGGGCTCCTTAGCATTGTGTTTTTACTTAACTTTTGACACTTGTCACTTCATGCATTTTGTTACGGTAATTTTGGAACACATGTTTTTTCCTTCATACTAGATTATGAAATCATTTAGGTCAGGGATAACACCTTAGTAAACACTGACTGAATTTAATTTTGTTCCTAATGTTCTACATGAAATGCAGATAAAAAGTTCAAAAATGTTTTGTGGATATCACTTTAAAATGATTGATCTCTTGCACTGAAAAAAAAAAATACTTCTTGGCTCTTATTGTGAAAGCATGTTCCTTCCCAAATTCACAATTATTTCCAGGAAATAAACTCTGGAATACTATTTGTAAACATGGGTGCCTAATAAATAATATTCTGATGATTCTTCCTTTTACTTGAGATTCTCTAGCAGAGATACAAAATCTCTGAAACAAATTCTTTTTTCCCTTGGGAGTTCAGATATAAAGTCATGGTAGCTTGTTTTCTTTACTAACCTTAATTAAAATGGTAAGTAGGGCCTCCCTGGTGGTGCGGGGTGTTGGGTCTCAGCATTATGAAGCTGTCAACAGCCACTGCAGCATGAGTTCAATCCCCAGCCAGGGAGATTCCCACATGGTGCAGCAGACCTCTCCTGCCTTGCCCACTGCTCCCCTCAGCAGTGTATTTCAGCCAATCCACCTGTTCTGCTCCTTATTCTGTTTCTGGTGAATCCTTTCACTCCCCCCACATCTGGCCTGCACCCAGTTCTTGTAGTGTAAATAAAATAAATCTTGAAAAAGAAACAATAAAATGGTAAGTAAATTCCAGTTTTGTAACCTCATCTAGATTAGTTGTTACCAACTTTCTGGTAAATAGGAATCTCTTTTCATCTGCAAATATCAGGAAATCTTTTCATCCATGTCTTGTCTGTTGCTGTATCAATGTCTTTAATTTATTACCTTACCTTTGTCATATAAGCTCTCAAAGTCTATGTTTTCTCATCTATAAAAGGGGTAAAGCATAACTTCGTTACAAAAAGAGATCAGGATTTTGATTGATAATTTAGTAGGTACACCACCAATGTCAGTGTCTTATGCTTCCATTTACACAGAAACTAAGTCTTAGTCTCATACTGCTTTATACATCCCATGGAGTAAAAAGCATGGCAGAAATTTCATAACTGTATGCTGATACATCAAACCAAACAGAGAAACATTGACTAAGATATGCATATCCTTGTTTAATTCATTGCGTTTTGAAATTTTAAGTTTCACAGGAAATTACCATCTAACACCAATCTGAAATATGAGCATAAACTATAAAATAGTTAATTGTGCAGGCCCTATTGATAAGGAACGTGGGATTTCTTCCCATCATTGTCTGTCATCATTCCATATGCCAGCACGAACTTACAATAGCATATACCTAGAGTTTATTTCACTGATTTTACTTAACCATATAATCATATGGTTTGCAAAAGAGTCTATTCCTATCTTCACAGTTAGTAATTACATGTGTGGCTCCTTCACATCATGGCAAAGATAAAAGATAAGCACATAGGCCCCCCACAGTGACACTTGAAAAGTTGGTCTCTTAGAAATGTTGTCAATGAAGAGAGTTTGAAACCATCTTTCAAATCCTGATGCCTAGTGTTACCATATTGTGACAGGCGACTTTAAAAGAGAGAATAAATCTTCCAAGCTACTATTCTTTCTGCAAGTTGCAGATTTATTTCCTTCTCAAATTACAGCCTTCACTCTGCTTAATTTTCATTGTCCTAATAATTCACCACAGTAAGCTTCATCTCAGTGTGACAGCAAGAAAACGGAACCTTTGCTGGTTCTCAACAAATTCATATTTGAGGAAAGAATGTATTCAGAATAAATGTTAATAAAATGCAAGCCCAGATTGCTAGATAACGCTAAGATACAGCTATATATAGATAATCAAAGAAGACTGCTTCAAATAAAATCTTATATTATCTATGATTAGTATTTAATTTTTCAATTTCAGATAATTTACCATCACTAAAATGGCTACGGTTGAAGTTGACCTCAGTGTCCATTACTTCACTAAGAGCAAAAATAAATATATAATTGAAAACAACAAATATGTATAATTCTATTGACAGAAGTCAAAAGTCAGTGGTCAAATGACAGTGAATGAGACTATATATTTTTTAAGATTTATTTATTTATGCATACAAGCTTTTTTTTTTAAAGATTTATTTATTCATACAAGCTGGGGTAGAGGCCAGAGGCGTGGGGCGGCGAGAGGGTTCACCAGAGACAGAGTGGGGAGCAGAACAGGAAGACTGACTGAAGTACACTGCTGAGGTGAGCAGCAGGCGAGGCAGGAGAGGTCTGCTGCATTGTGTGGAAATCTCCCTGGCCAGGTATAAAACTTGTGCTGCATTGGCTGCTGATCACTTAATAACGCTGTGCTTAACCCATTGTGCCACCCTCTTTTTTTTTTTCTTTTTCTTTTTTTTTAATTTAGTATATGTAGTCTGCACTCTAGTACATACCAGAAAATGAGGCAGTGAAGGCTAGGGAATACAAAAGAAAATCTGGGAAACCAATCTGAATTCTGCTTTCACAGTTCTAACTTTCTCCTCTAGCCTGGACAAATAAAGTTTGTGTGCATGGGTAAGTGAAAAGAAACATTGTCAAAGTCAAGGAGGAGAAATATAAGAACCCAAATTTCACTTCCTTTGCCATTTGTCAGAACTAAGGATGTGCCTTTGCATACAACTCTTAAGCACAATAATGTCTTCAAAATAATATTTACTATATTAGGATGGAGAGACCCCGGAGACAGGGGATTTATTATTTCAATTGATGACCATTACCAACATTACATATACACTTTGAATTCCTTTTGTCTAATAAAGTGGTAGCAAACTCAAATAACTCCAGGTACTGGACAGAATATGTCAATTTCAGATTCACAACGGTGGTCACTGTTAGGGATATAGGAGGACATATCTTTTGAAAAACTATTCAATTTAAAAATATATTAAATACTCCAATAGATAAATTTCCTTTAGTCACCAGTTTTTTACTTCTAATCTACATCATTTTAGTTTTATTCTCTACCATGAAGTTCAGAATGAGAACCACATTCAGGATCTATTATAACTGGTAAGGATCATGAAAGTTTAACTATAACCATTGGAATTTTCTATTGTCATTTCTTAAGGTTGAATAAGCCTTTATTTCTTTTTATTTTTTTTAAAGATTTATTTATGCATACAAGCTAGAATACAGGCCAGAGGCATGGGGTGACAAGAGGGTTCAACAGAGACAGAGTGGGGAGCAGCACAGGCAGATCGGCTGAAATACACTGCTGAGAGGAGCAGCGGGCGAGGCAGGAGAGGTCTGCCGCACTATGTGGGAATCTCCTTGGCCCGGCATTGAACTCGTGTCACTGCTACCAACAGCTCCACAGCGCAGCACTTAACCACTGGGCCACCAGGGAGGCCCTGTATAAGCCTTTAGATGCATAAACAAAGGGAGGTTTGCACGATAGCAATCAAAACAAAGATCAATAAAGACATAAGTACTCCCTGGGCCTCCCCGTTGGCCGTTGGCGCAGCGGTTAAGCGCTGCGCTGTGGAGCTGTCGGCAGCGGCGACGTGAGTTCGGCGCCTGGCCAGGGAGAATCCCACATGGTGCGGCAGACCTCTCCTGCCTCGCCCGCTGCTCCCCTCAGCAGTGTATTTCTGATCTGCCTGTTCTGCTACCTGCTCTGTCTCTGGTGAACCCTCTCGCTGCCCCACGCCTCTGGCCTGTACCTCAGCTTGTATGTATAAATAAAAAATAAATCTTTAAAAAAAAAAAAGACATAAGTACTCCTTGACTTAAATGATGGCATTTTTCATACTGGCCTTGAATAATAGGTATGACAGTAATATTTTCCTAATTATCTCTGAGTTCCTGCAGATTACTTCTGTGGGTGAGAGCTCCTGCAGTTTATAGTTTCATTAAGATATATGCTCCAGAAATAGTGAAAGTCCTATAGGACTACTAAAGATATCCTACTTTGACTCATTTTGTATATAAACACAATACACCACACAAACAAGGTCATTTAAATAGTAAAACTTGTTTACACAGGACACAGAGGTTAAGACAGGCCTGCTTTAACATTTCTAGGAGCAAGTGAAATTCATGATGCTTATCATTTTAAAGTGATCTCTCAGGGCCTCCCCAGTGGTGCAGCAGTTGGGCATTGCACTGTGGAGCTGTCAGCAGCGGCAACGCGAGTTCAATGCCCAGCTGGGGAAATTCCCACATGGCGCAGCTCTTGCAGCTCTGAACTATTTACCTTACAGGATCTGATGCTAACTCCTGGTACATGGGATTAAAATTATATTGTTTGACACCCAGTGGCTATCAGAGGTGTTAGAGAAGTAGTATTGGAAAAGACACACATATTTGGTGTCAGTAGGAAAAAGAAAACCACTCATTTGGTATTATAAATGAAAAAAACAATTCACTCTCTCAGATCAGTCTTTTTTATAGTTTGCTTCAGGGACAGTGGCAAGAATTTTAGCGTGATTTGCACTGTTCCTTCTTGTGATATCACAAAGGGACAGTCCCCTCTTCTTATACAGTACATTTTATTTTCCTTTTAAAGTGGTTTTTGTTTTTTAATTCAAACTGGTTTTCTTCTACTTTCCTTGGTTATCCAGGAAATATATTGCCATTAGACTTTGTTAGTGAATTTAATTTACCAACCTCTTAGATTCAGGTAAAATGTGAACAGTCTTAGGGATTAATACTCATTTTACCATTTGCTTTTGATCTGAATCTTCTTAAATTGATTTCCTTTTCAATGTTACATTGTGATTTAGATTCCTCCTGATTGTTATATCTATAGCTATCTCTGTTCAAACATTTTAGTTGCTATAAAATACTGAAACACTTTTAAATCTATTGTGCAGGGGAGTATTCTAAAATGCACTTTCTTCTTCAAAGGCCTAAATTTGCCCTTATTTTATTCTTAACAATCTTTCTGCTGACCAATTCCATCATTTTTCAGTTTGATCAATTCCAGGAATCCCTAGGACATAAAAAATGTAAAAATACCTTGTGTCCACCCTCCAATTCATCAAATGAGTTTTCTGAATAGACTGCAGATTGGGATGGTTGAGAGCCACAAAACTAGGCCTCTACCTACATGATTCATTTCATAATAGTTCCATTCAAATGAAGGGATTGAATTTACTATACATCTGATAATTGTTTTATCACATTATCAAACTGAGTGAGAATAAAATTGTTCTATTTCACTTTTTCCTGCCATTCCCAGAATACCCTGAAAATTTTGAACACCAAATACAACACACAATAACTAAATCACAACAAACCAATACACACAAACACACCCACACCCACATGCACACACACACACACACAGAGCTTCAGCAGCTTCAAGTAGAAATTGCACCTAATGGGGCTTTTAACAAAGTTATCAGTTTTGCATTTAAACCACTACAGACAAAACAGACAACAGTATGCATAAATTGAAAGACTGTTACACAACACATTTGAAATGTTATAGTCACATGGCAATCAGCCTATCATATTTACATGAACATCTGGCACAGGTTCACTAAAAACTTAAAAACAGATGGACATGAAGAAAGAACTAGTAATTAACAAAGCTATATGTTGATTAAATCAGCATGTGGTTAATTTTAATGATTGCTGATCTTTATTAAGTATGGTGAAACTTTTTAAAAGTCAGATCTCTTTAACTGACATGTCAAGTGACCAAGGAGGCAGTAATAACTACTCTATTAGCATGTAACTTCAGTATTACCACCACAAAGCCCTACCAGGGCAAGGCATATTCGTAGAAAATTCAAAAGCTAAGATTCTATTGCCTTTGAAGCCCTCTGATTCTTATTATATCTACAGAGGGGAGCTGAGCAGCAACATTATTATTGTCTGGGAATAATCACACACCAAGATGTATGCTATTTGAATATTGCTTCCATGTTCTGAATCATTTCAGTAGACTCTGTGCCTCCTGCTGCCCTTTATCCATCCTGAAGTCACATTGTGTACTTCTCTGAGCTCTCCAAATAGGCACCCTCCAGTTGCCAAGCAACCACAGATTTTCTACAAGTGCCTGTGCCATGTGTACTTAAACTGCAGTTGGCCTTTTTTTTTTTCTTTAACTTTTCAAAGTTAAGAAAAATAAATAATGTGACAGACAGGTAGAGCTGTATATGTTTTGAAGGTGGTGCTGGAAACTCTCTAAAAGCAGAACCTTTTTTGCTATGTTGTGTCCATATATACCATATATATCCCTTTTTAAAGAGACTTTTCAAATATATTATGTTAACAAATTCCCTTATCCATCAAGTGAAATAAGTGAAAATAAAACTATCTCTTTTTCCTAAGACAGCAGATATTTTATACTACACAAGTAAGTGGATGACTATTTTGGTGGTTTTCTTATCAAGCGTTATAGAGCTTCAATGTGTATATTAGAATGTCAGTTCTGACAGCCAACTTATAATCTATAAGTTCTAGTTATTTTTTTTTCCCCTCAGGTATGGTTTTGCTAGGTTGAGTAGCCTTGATTTCAAGGGAGAGTTATTGAAAATGCGTATACTTGTTGCTCTTGATACCAATTTGCAAA
This sequence comes from Scalopus aquaticus, assembly GCA_004024925.1. Taxonomy (NCBI): domain Eukaryota; kingdom Metazoa; phylum Chordata; class Mammalia; order Eulipotyphla; family Talpidae; genus Scalopus; species Scalopus aquaticus. The sequence goes on from PVIJ01003264.1 coordinate 8,589, forward strand.
GAGAGGATGCATTTTAGAGAACAAATCAGTTATGATCCTATCAGAGAACGAATCTTGTGGAAGACTTTAAAGGCTGAGGAGTTTATCAAAATTAATAAATAATTTATCTCACCATAAATTATCTTCTTTAAAGCAAACAAAATGTATATGCATATATTACCCCTTTGTAAGTGATTTATATTTTTAGGACAAATAGGTGATTTTATTTATCTCATCGTAAGTCTGATAGGGCTCCAGATGGCCAAGTTACATATTTGTATATGGAATGTTGGTAGCTAAAGGAATTTGAGAAAACAATAAGAACAGGAAGATCACTCTGATCTTTCCTTATTCCACACTTCTCCCCTGCAAAAGGTCATCAAATACTTATGTGAGATACACTCAGACCCCAAGACCCCAAGGAATGGGGCATCCTTATCTCTAAAGACAAAGGGACATGGAGAAGAGTCTGAAGAAGAATATTAAACAACATTAATGAGTGTTCTAGTCTGTCATTTGTCATTTGCCTATAAATTTTATCCTTTTGTAGATTTTCCTCTTTTTGTATTTATTTCAATATTTAAAGGAAAAACTAAGACTTAATTAGCAATCTTAAAAATTAATTGCTAATTCTCAATTCAAAATCAGTGTCAATGTCCAGATTTCCTTTTCTTGGTACCAAAGGCTTGACATACTATTACAGCCCCACAACACACACACACACACACACACACAACACTCAAACATATATGACCACACAATATATAAAACCTTAAAGAAAACTGAAGCTCATTTTCAAAATCTGGTTTCACACAGAACATCTTTTCTTACCACATGAAATTACATTAAAAGTTAATGACGAAAAAATAAAATAGAACTTGGAAAACTCAGGAAATAAAATTTAATGATTTCTAAATCACAGAAGAAATAATACTGGAAATAAAAAGTACTCAGAACCTAAAAAATAAACCATTGAAATTTGGCCATACAGTTAATATAGTCATTAGAAGAGAGTTTAAAATCTAAAAGGCTTATGTTAGATAGAAATAAGGACTGAAAATAATCAGGTAAAACTTTAGTTTAATAAATCAGAAAACAAAGAAAACAATGCCATAGGAGTAAAACAAAAAATATTTAAAAAGCAAAAAAAAAAAAAATTGAAGTAAAACTGCACTAAAGAGAATCAACAAAGTCAGAGTATCATTTCCCAAAGTTTTGTAAAATAATCAACTCTCTAGGAAGATTACAGGGGACAGGGAGGCAAAAGGAAAATAAATATCAAGAAATTAAGAAGAAATATATGATAAAAAGAGTAATATTGACTTGAGTCAAAGTACAAGTTTCATTTCCAATTACGAGTACTAATAAGAATAGTAACTCATTGCTATATTAGGTTGCTTTTATTTTATGATCAAATTGACAAAAATGGAATGCAAAGGACTTACAAGGACATAGTAGATGCATCTCATTTTTTTCTAATTCTTCTAGAATATGACTCAAGCACCTGCATTGATTGAGTGGGAAATCTATCAAGTGTGAGAAGATCAATCCAGAAATCTGCTACTTTTCATATCATTTAGTTGGAGGAATGCCAACCCAGTGTCTAAGGATTGACTTATTACTACATAAGTGATTGATTACAATGCCATACTTACGTAAATCTGTGTCATGCCTTTACATCATTTAAAGTTTACAATTTAGTGTGGCCATGTCCCATGACAAATATATAAACAAAATTAGGAGAGTACATTTGAAATTTTAAGGAAATAGAAATAACATAGAAAATCATAACTTATCAAAACTAACTCAGGACAAAATTGAAGAGCTCTATAAGACCAAAAGAAACTTTATGGAGTCATTAAAAAGGTACCCAAGCAGTCTTATAACTCGGCTGAGTCCAAAGTCCAGTGGAGGCTGTGCCCCCTGGAGGGGGGTTGCTGATGAGAATGAATAGCCCCAGGGAAAATGCTAAGTTTGCAGTTTGGGATGGAGAGTCTGATGAGAAATAAAAGGGACTGAAGGAGAAGGGGAAATGAGTTGTCATGATGTAGGAATAGAGGAATCAGCAGCAGAAAATGTAGCCACCAAGATTGAGTTTGGAAATCAGACGCCAAAAGTTTTTGAGCCGCCAGGATATAAAGTTTCAGATTGAGCGTTTTTGGAATCTTTAGTGACTTTGGGACCAGTGACTTTGGAGGCTTTGCAAGCAGCCGAGCGACAGAAACTGCACCGAATTTTGTTTTTACTGCAAGCTGAAGGAAGAAGGCAGAGGCCCGAAGCGGACACCTTCCTAAAATACAGTCTGATGGGCTGTCTGGCCGCTGCAGTTGCTGTTTGCAGTTTTGCGGCCTGATGCTGTGCTGGAGCATCATGGCAGTTTTGGGAGCATTTCCAGTTGCATCCTGTATCGTCCTCGTGAGTTGGAACCTGGCCTACACTCTGGCTGTTGTGAGTCTGCAGAAGAAGGAAGACGCCATTTTGGAAACGTGGCCTATTGTTTGGAAGAGGAGCTCCGCATCAGCAGTGGCGGGAAGATGCCACCTTTGTTACTTTTCTGGGACTTAAAGGACTGGACATTGCTTTAAGTAAAGTAAACGGCCATATGTTGACTTCTGCAATTCTTTGCTTTTTCCCTGTTTGTTAAATAAATCCCAATGTTGTTGTTCCGTAAACCTGAGTAGTCTTGCAAATGTGTGCGCGGGTGCAGAACCAAGATAGTGACCGGTAAGCAATTGGGGCACTGCCTTTGGCCAAATTTTGAAACCCCTTTTTCCCTGTATCAGATTTACATGTAATTTTAACCAAACCAAACCATAACCAATTTCGATACATACAAATTGTTCCAAAAAAAAGAAAACCCCACAACTTCTTCATTTTATAAGGTTACCATAACCTTACCATATTCAGAATAAATACAAAGGGATGGGGGAAATGCAAACCAATTTCACTTATGAATATAGATTCCAAGTCCTAAGTAAAACTTAGAATAAGTAATAGAACAAACATAAAACACAACCATCTAAAGATGTCATTTATAATAGTTACAAAGGTCTCTGATGAACAAATGTAATAAAAAATATAAGACTGTGACCGGGCTGAGTCAAGTCCAGTAAACTGATGCCTCCTAGAGGGGTTTGGCTGTTAAAGGTAAATTGCGGTCAGGTAATCTGAAACCCCAAGTAAGCCCAGGTAAACCGCGAGGTAAAGAGTGAGGTTTTGCAGTTGGGGCGGGGCTTTTGAAAAGAAATAAAAAAGGGGGACTAAGGAAGAGAGACTGACGCCATTAAGTAAAACTAAAAGGAACCGTCGTCATGAGGTAGGAGAGAGAAGTAGGAGTCGGTAGCTCGCTTGTGGGAATGAAAATTTAGGGCCAGGGACTTTGGAGGCTTTGCAAGTAGCCGAGTGATGGAAACTGCTCCCAGTTTTGTTTTTGTTGTAGCGGAAGGAAGAAGGCAGAGGCCCAAAGCAGGCACCTTCCAAAATGCATGAGTGCAGTGTGATGGGCTGTCTGGCCACTGTAGTTGCTGTTTGCAGTGTTGTTGGCCTGGCATTGTGTTATGGCATCACAGCAGTGTTGGGAGCACTTCTAGTTGCATCCTGTGTCATCCTCGTGAGTTGGAACCTGGCCTACAGTCTGATCAGTGCGCTTTGGAAAGAAGACACCATTATGAAATTGTGGTCCACATTGGCAGGAAGACTCCATCAACAGAAGAAATAAGACACCATTTTGGAATCATGGGCTATTGTCTGGAAGAAGAGCTTTACACCAGCAGTGGAGGGAAGACGCCACCTTTATTATTTTTCTGGGACTTAAAGACTGGACATTGTTTTAAGTAAGGTAAACAGCCATATGTTAACTTTAGTAACTTTTGTTTTACCTATGTTGATTTTAGTAATTCTTTGTTTTTCCCTATTTGTTAAATAAATCCCAATGTTGTACTTTCCTAAACCTGAGTAGTCTTGTAAATGTGCATGCGGGTGCAGAACCAAGATAGTGACCGGTAAGCAACTGGGGCACTGCCTTTGGCAAATTTAAAAAGCCTAATTTTTCCTGCTATCATGACCACTATAGAGAAAAATGTTACATAAAAAAAAGAACTTCTAGATAGATAACTATGACATCCTTATGAAAAGAGGCAATATTATAGAAATCTCAATTATCCCAAAATAGTATACCAAATAAAACCTAAATACAACATCAAAGAATATCTCAACAGAAGGTCTGGGGAACTTGATATTTTAATTTTTAATTTATATTAAAGAGCAAAGGATCAAGAATAGACACATCACTCTAGAGGAGGGTAATATGGAGGATCTTCCTGTAGGCTATCTAAAGTTTTTTTTTAAGTTATTATAAATTGTGATCCAGCAAAACAATAACAAATACACTACTAAATAGAAAGATCTAATTCAGAAACAGACACACATAGCTATGAAAACTTAATAAATGTGGCAGAAAATGACAAAAAGGCTAGAAGACAGCTTGTGAGCAGAGTTCCCAAAATTCATGTGAACAGTAAAAGAATGAATGAATAAACAAACAAACAAACATATGGTCACTAAATAAGCAAATTTAGGTTATGAATTATCTTTTTTGCCTGTCTGAATATCAATTCAACAAAGCAGGTACATTGAATCTCCACTTGACTTTTTGCTATGTAAACAGTCTGAAAGACATTTAAAGAAAGGAGGATGTTGTGAGTAATTGACCTTTTCTCTGGAAAGGAAGTAGTGATATTTTCAAGCACTACAGTAACATCAAGCAAGTCATACAAAAGGAAGGTCACTTTTTATTGAAAAGGGGAAAAACACTATGGAGAAATTCATTTTCTTGTCTAGATAATTGGAAGCCTTGTATAGAAAACAAAAGGCAAGAAGCTTTTAAGAGGATCATTATGCTTGTTGCCTGAGTTTCAGAACTGTATCACACTGTATTAGCATAGCATTATATGGAAAAATGCATCTATCATCACAGACATTTGGGGCTGTGAGCTTCTCCACCTTAGCTACAAGGGCATCTGAATTTCCAGGGGTGATTCCCTTGGATCAAGTTTAGTCACACCCTGTCAGTTTCAAGTATTATGAGTCTCATCATCTGTTTTAAAAGGCAAAGCTGTCCACATTGCTGCAGTCCATAATAGCAAAAATGATTTTTCTGCATCATTTAAACATAGTCTTATCAAGCAGTGAACATGCAAAACTGACCTTATCAAAGAGGCAAAATACAGCTCCAATTAAAACTGAATGGAGAAAGGATGCTGGAGGGGTGATCTCAGGCTCAAAATGTAAGCTTCCTAGAGGAAAAGGAATAAGGAATACTGCCCTGTGCTTCAGCATCTTCATTCTCATTTAGTGATTACAAGGATCAACAAAACTGTGTTAAAAATTATTTCAGTTGTATGGATGTTACTGTTGAGTTTAGATTAATTAAAGTGATAAATCCCAAACATGGATCACAAACATCTAGTAACAAGAAAGTCCAATTAAGCGAGAGGCAGTGTTGCCAAGAAGTTCTGCAAAGCTCTCACTGGTATAGTATGATTGGAAAATCTACCACTTTGAAGAAAAGAAAACAGCCCAAATGCCAGGTGAAAACAAGCTTATAAGTCTGATATTTGCCAGAAATGAGATATTAGAACCAGGAATTACTTATATGGCCGAAGTAGAATAACCAGTACTTGTAGGTGAATTAGGCGGTTTCACATTGACATCCAGCCTAACAAGGAAATACACTGTATATTATCCGTGAGTGCTTTGTGCTTTCTTAATTGAATGCTGTTTGTAAGTAAGTAACTCATCATGAACTAGGAGCAATGAATGAAGGATTTGGAAACAGGAAGGATTAAAATTATGTCTGCATGGAGGGAAAACATTCCTGTTATTTTGCAATAAAGAATTAACTGAAAGTATACTATAAGGTCTCCCTGGTGGCATAGGAGTTAAGTCTCAGTGCTATCATCACTCAGACTTGAGTTCGATCCTGGCCAGGGAGCTAACCCACATATGGCCAACAAACCTCTCCTGCCTCACCCACTGCTCCCCTCAGCAGTGTATTTCAGTAGATCCACCTGTTCTGCTCCCCACTCTGTCTCTGGTGAATCATTTCATTCCCCCCCCAAAAAAAAACCACTTTGTGATTCATAGTGTATGCATACATATATTTAATATTTCTTTATTTATTTATGCACAGAAGATCTGGGGCGTAAGTCAGAGGTGTGGGGAGGTGAGAGGATTCACCAGAGATAGAATGGGGAGCAGAACAGGAGACTACTGAAATATACTGCTGAGGGAAGCAGCTGGCAAGACAGAAGAGGTCTGCTGCGCCATATGTGGGGGTTAGCTCCCTGGCCAGATCAAACTCAGGCTGCAGTGCTGACAGTGCTGAGACTTAAACCCTAGGCCACCAGAGAGGCCCCCAAAATATATTCTAATATCATTAATATAACATTGATAAAAAGTAAGAAAAAAACAGAATGACAACTGCCCCTGGGAATTAAAGCAAGAAGGATGGAAAGGAGGGAGGAGATAAGAAGAGCAAAGGAGAAAGGGGGAACAGTTGATTATTATGTAACTATTGCTAACTGAATATACTTCATGTCTTATGAAGCAGATGTGCAACCACAAGGGAGATATCAATTTTATAGACACAGGCCCAAGAAACTACTCATCATGTCTCAAAATTCCAATCTCTTTTGGAGGGTCTTACAAGACAGCCATTCTCTCAAAAGTTTCTCTCTGATAAACACCTTGTTTTGTGTTCTTTGAGAGTAAATTATAGAATAATATTTTTTCAGATCAAGGATACCTTTAAAACTCTATGTCTTTTGCCTGATGTTAAAGATTATGGTAGGGCTATTCATGTTTGGGATAATATGTTATATGTCTTTTTATTATAGAACACTTTTAATAGAATGGAGAACTACCACAAGAGTAGCAAAGTGGTCCTAGTATATGATATAGTTACCTCTCTAGAAATCAGTTTTCTCATTTAATCTATTATTGATTCTAACCTTGGGAAAACCTTCCTATTATCTTTCAAGTTCTGCTAAAAATGAGGTACTTGGGTCAAGGAAAAAAATACCCACTAGTAATACTCAAACTTAGGGAATAAATGATCTCTAGGATGTAATTAGCACAATCCTTCACCTGCGAGATGGAAAGAACTAAGAGAAAAGAAAAAAGGACCTACATTCAAATGATGACTTTTAGAATAATTTTCTGTTCCGGACACATTTTACTCTAATGACCATACTAATCTAGTCTTGATTAGCGTGACCATGAAAATAATTATCATTTACATGCAATTTTAAATCTTAAAAGCCTTTGTTAAAATGTTCTTTCCTGCTACAGGACATGCAATATTGACTAGAGTAATGAATTCATTATGATGTTTCTGACTTTTTTCCCTGAAGTCTACAAATGTATATCTTATATCCAAGCTCTATATTAACATATAGACTGTGTATTGAATCTTTACTGTGTAATTTGGTAATTAATATCTTTAAAGTTTAATTTATATGTATATTCTCTGTGCTGTGTAGGGAGATATTTCTGTAGTGCATATCCATTGTGAACTTTTTACAAGGAAAATTATATTCTTCTGTCTTTATTATTTCTTCTTATATCAGTTTCTGTGTCTAGAAGGCATAAATCAATTAAACTTAAGTATTTACTGGATATTTTGTCTTGGATATTTTTTAAAATGTGTGTCTTCACCAAATAATGGCACTTAATTGACATGCTTCTATTTCTAAACAAATGTATATATTTATGTTTATAATGCTTTATAATTATATTCCAAATAAATATACTTAAAATATTGAAATTATGAGCAGATTTTAATGTCACAAAGTATATGCAATAAAAAGGACCCTACTTCAAAGAGAGAAGCTTGATGATATTTCTGATAGTATTTTTGAAGTGTTATATTACAAAAGTTCTCCTTTTGAAAACTTAAAAGTAAAACTACATATATACTAGTGGGGTAACATCAACTGGCAAATATTTTTAGTCTTAGTGAAGGATATTTAAGATAACAACCATATCCATAAACATAATATTTCTTCTTGATTATATTTATAGGACACTTACAGGAAATAATCTATTATTATAAGAAAATGCCTAAGGAAAGTAGCCATATGTTTTTGTTTAATAATATGACTTTATGAAATCGCATGACAATTGAAATACAAAATACCTATGATCTTGTTTTAAAAATTCTATTTTTGTCAATTTTAAAAATTTTGTTTATTTCTTAAAAGGAACAAACTATTTTTTTTTTTTTTAGATTACTGGACTGAGGCCTACTATGCTTTGAGATGCTAAGAATAGGAGGAAGGAATGGAAAACCCGAACAGAAAGCAAGAAAACTGATATTGCAATTAAAATCTCCTAAAAATAAAAGATGAGGACCAGGTGGTTTCATTAGTAGGTTCTACCAACCCTTCAAATAAAACCTAACATCTGTATTCCTCAAACTCTTCTAAAACATTGAAGGATGGAAGATGTTTCTAAACAAGCTTTATGAGGCCAGCATTTCCCTAACACCCAAACAGACAAGGTCATCACAAAAGAAAACTACAGACCTATATTCCTGATGAACATAGATGCATAAAATCTTAACAAACAGAATTTTGCAGTACATAAAAGGAATATACAACACGACAAATTGGGATTTATTCCAGGGATGCAAGTTTGACTCAATATATGTGAATTAGCTTATGTAATATACCACATCCAAAAAAGGGAGCATAAAAATATATTATAAATCAATCGATGCAAGAAAAATCACTTTAACAGATTCAACCACCATTATGATAAAAGTCTCAATAAAATGGGGATAGAAGACATAAACCTTCACATCATAAAGGTCATATATGACAAATCAAGCTATAATCAAATGGAAAGTTTTTCTTCTAAGATCAAGTATATAATACTCTGATTTCTATTCAGATAGCATAAATTTTTCACCTTTTACTAAGATCAGATATAAGACAAGGATATCTACTCTCACCATTACTAGTGAATGTATTATTTGGAGCTAGAACAATTAATCGAAAAATAAAAGGAATCCAAATTAGAAAAGAAGTAAAACTATCATTATTTGCATATGACATGAAAACCCTAAAGGCTCCACTGAAAAACTATTAAACAAGAAATAAGAATAGTAGTGTGGTAGGCTACCAAATCAGCATTAGAAAAATCTATTACATTTTTATACACAGACAACAGAAGAAAACAGTCCCATTTACAATCACATCAAGAAGAAATAAGTATCCAGGGATAAAATTAACAAAGAAAATAACATGTCTATTGATGGATAAGTGGATAAAGAAAATTACTCAGCCATAAAAGAAAATCCTACCGTTTATGACAAGGATGAATCTTGAAGGCATTAAACTAAGTGAAGTAAGTCAGATAGAGAAAGTCAAATCCTGTATGATCTCACTTATATGTGGTAATCTAAAGAAAACAATCAAAGTCATAGATACAGAGAACAGACTAGAGATTGCCTGAGGCAGGGGTTGGGGTGGATAGAGGCAAAATGGGTACAGATAATCAAAATTAAAAACTTCGGTCATAAGATAAATGAGCCATGTGGATGTATTGTACAGCATAGTAGCTACAGTTAACAATACTGTATTGTATATTTGAAATTTAAGTCAATTTTTTAAAGATTTATTTATTTATGCGTACAAGCTGGGGTGTAGACCAGAGGTGTGGGGTGGTGAGAGTAGTCACCAGAGACAGAGTGGGGAGCAGAAAAGGCAGATCGACTGAGCAGACTGCTGAGGGGAGCAGTGGGCAAGTCAGGAGTCAAAACAGGTCTGCTGCGCTATGTGGGAAGCTCCCTGACTGGATATCAAACTCGTGCTGCTCTGTACAGCTTCATAGTGCCGCTACTTAACCTACTGAGCCATCAGGGAGGCACCTAATAGAGTCAATCTTTAAAGTTCTCAACACAAGGAAAAAAATTGCAATATGAGTAGCAATTAATATTAACTAAGCTTAGTGTGGTGATCATTTCAAAATACATATATCAAACCATAATATTGTGCAATTAAAACAATTATAATGTTATCTGTCAATTATATTAACTAAAAATAAAATAAGTAAAACAGGTACCCAAAATCTTTCTTTCCTTGGGTATTTTAAAGCATTTATATATTTCCTTTTAAGCAATTATAGAATAGTGGTGATTTCTCTAAGGAAAAATATTTCTTGCAATCCTATCAAAAATGATCATACTATATTCTTCCTGGAATTGTCCATGCATAAAATAACTTGTCGTTAAAATATTGTGTCATAGTATATCTGCCTTAAGTGATATGTCAACTAACCTCCAAATAAGTAACTGTTAAAAATATACAAAGTCAACTTATGTAATGGCATCATGAACAAATATATTCAAACTAGTCTACTATATCACGGCTGTCATCTGGTCAATAACAATTGTAAAATAACAGATTGTAACACACATCCCAATTTCAGATGTGATTCCCAGAATTTATAAAGCTTGATCATATTTATTAAAGTCTCAAGGCAAATTATGAAGAAGTATAACAGACAAATTTAAAAAGAAAAAGTCAAGTATAGAATGTACTGGGAAAAAACAATTTTTAATAAGAGAAAATAATACCTAGTTAAGTGTTTATCAAAAGTCATAATACGGGCCTCCCCGGTGGAGCAGCGGTTGAGCGCTGCGCTGTGGAGCTGTCGGCAGCGGCGACGCGAGTTCGATCCCAGGCCGGGGAGATTCCCACATGGTGCAGCAGACCTCTCCTGCCTTGCCCACTGCTCCCCTCAGCAGTGTAGTTCTGATCTGCCTGTTCTGCTACCCGCTCTGTCTCTGGTGAACCCTCTCGCCACCCCACGCCTCTGGCCTGTACCCCAGCTTGTATGCATAAATAAAAAAAAAATGAAAAAAAAGTCATAATATATTTGTAATATTTAATTATTCAACATGTATAGTTTAGTTTTCTATCTTAACAGAAAGATGTGTCCTTTTATTTAAAAAACTATAAGCATAAGTTTTATAATTTTTTAAATCAATTCATTCTTATCAAAAGTTTGTTTATAATGTTTCAAACCAATGTCATATCAAAAATGTATTTTATAGCATAACTGAGATGGATAATTGTCATCTATTTCATTATCAACTAAAGGAAAACATATGATCACTGTGAAGAGGCATGAAAATTCTAAAATTGAACTCAATGTGGGTATGGAAAAATATCACTATCAAGGCAAAGATTATCTAAGATGTATGGAGGGATGTGATGACTCATGGAATTAGTAATATGTTGCTAACAGCACATAACATAGCAACAAATTACATTTTTATATCCTTTATAGTCCTAGTTAAACCATTCAACACTCCTGAGATATGAATCAATGCATTTATCTCTAGTTTATACAGGAAGTTTATACAGGAAAAGATTCAATAATTGGCTATTTCCCAGGGACCACAGATAGAGATAAAATTAACAAAGAAGTTTGTGGCTTCTGTCTGAGCTTGGTTCATCCTGACTCCAGGGTGACATTAACCAGAAGTTGTTGCAGCTTTGCTGTAGCTAGCTCTAGCCCCAGTCTGACAGATAGTAATGGGAGAAGATATATTAAATCAACCCGAAGCAAAGAATGAACATTTGGGTTATAATTCACAAAGTGAAGTAAAGCTTCAACAGAGGTTCCAGAAGAAAGGCATGTTAGCATAAGGCCTTGGCTTGTTGTATATAAACCAGAAGTAAACTACCAGGAAATACCATAGCACCTGAGAGCATAAGAATCTAATGGGGATAAAGATTTAATTCTTTTTTGAATTTCCAGATGTAGCAAAGAAGCTATTAGGTTTCTAATCACTAAGCAGACAAGATTGAATGGGACTTCTAGGGAAGCTTGTATAAAATATTGTTGTCATTCATATTAAGATTGATTGTAACAGGAAAAATACACACATCTGCTACTTAGAATATGCTAAACTATTATATCTATATTGGATCCCCTCCATTTCTAAATCTCCCTTAGTTTACTTTCCCTGTATCCATCTCTAACCTCCAATCATAAGGAGATCACACATAAATTATAACTATTAAAGGATTAATGCACAAAATATGTTTATTTAACATTTGCATATCAATATTTGATCAATAGAGCAGTCTGTAATGAAAGCCTCGTGAGGAAACGAAAGTGAACACAAATAAGGTATGTATCTCCTGAGGGCCATACAGAATGGTGAAGAAATTTCACCTATAAATATCTAGTCATAATAAAAGTAGAATAGAGTTAAGTAGAAGTTGCAGTACTGTACTGTAGCAATCAGAAAGGAAATGGAATTAATTGCAATTGGAGAGATCAGTATCAGTGACAGCTATTCTAAGTCTCTTTGAAGGATTTCAATGAATAATGCAGGGAAGAAAATTTCAAACTGAGAGATTGCATGAGGAAAAGCGAAAAAAACAGAGAGCACATGCTATTTTGGAAAACTCAGCGAAGCTTTCCAAACAGAATGTAGATTACAAAGCACAATGATATGCTTCAACTTGTTCAGTTTCTGATGTGTTGGCTGGTTACTTGCAATTGGCTTCATGTATACTTTCTGTTTGCTTGTCTTTAAATGAAGACTGTGGTTTAGTTTACTTGTCATTGGCCAAGATCTATTCTGCCTTGTGGCAATTTTTTTTGTTTCTAACGATGGGCACAATATATTCTATTTCACATTCTCTTCCACAGTGTGATGTCACACTTCAGATAAGTTGATAGTCTTATTTCCCTCTCATTGACTTTTGGCTAGCCTGATGACTCGCTTATAACCAACAGAACACAATGAAAGTGATGTCTAACAACAGTACATGGAAAAGGTAATGCAGCTTCGGGTTGGTTCTTTTAGAACAATCACTTTTCAGAAACCTCCCCCTGGACCATATCCACGCTGTTTCACAGACAGGCCACATGAAGTTTCTCTAAGGGACAGTGTTATGTGACCCCAGGTGTCAGACATGGGACTGAAACTAAGAATTTCAAAGACTTCTGATTTGTTAGTAATTGAGGAGAATAAAAAAATACAGAAAATACATTAAAAGTGCAAAAACATTTCACTAATCGAAATAGTATCTATTTGAACAACACGGTTAGGCAGCATTTTCTTTTTCAGTATCATGACAAGGTTGAATCTATGGATCTAATCCAGGTTCCACTGATTCCTTGAATCACCTCAGAAGCAACACATAAAGATATGTAAAATTTTATAATCTCTGGTCAAAATTTAACTTTTTTACAAATTTAGAATTAATATTTTAATTTAAAGCTCTAGCAAGAAAATTCAAGCATATTTAAAATTATACACAGAATACTAAACAAAAATAAAAGAAACTCATGCCATTTGTAGCAACATGGATGGAGCTAGAAGAGATTATATTCAGTGAAATAAGCCAAAAAGAAGAAGAAAAATATCAGATGGTTTCACTTATATGTGGAATATAAAGATATCAAACAAAGGGTCAAAGAAAAATCTTGAAATGTGGCCATAGATCTGAGGCATCCAGGAGAAGGGGGGAGAGGGAGGGAGAGGAATGAAAACAGGTTGCAGATTAGCACAATGGACTATGGTGATGGACTCTGGATGCTTTAGTGGTGGGAGAACTATGTTGACCACACCTGAGGAGAGAAAGCCTATACTGTTTTTAAGAAAACTTGCTAGCATGGGCCTCCTTGGTGGCGCAGCGGTTAAGTGCTGCGCTGTGGAGCTGTTGGCAGTGGCGAAGCGAGTTTGACATCTGGCCCTGGCCCGTCGACACTTGGCCCGGGAGATTCCCACATGTAGTGGCAGGCCTCTCCTGCCTAGTCCCTGCTCCCCTCATTAGTGTATTTCCGTCGATCTGCCTGTTCTGCTCCCCACTCTGTTACTGGTGAACCCTCTCGCCGCCCCATGCCTCTGGCCTGTACCTCAGCTTGTATGTATAAATAAATAAATCCTCAAAAAAAAACAAAAGAACTTGCTAGCAGTCATCAAAATATTTAACTATAAGAAGGCATAGTATAATGTACTTTTATATGTAATATGCTTAATTTTCATAGTAATTCATAGAGTTGAAAGTATTAACATTATTTTATTGATGGTTTAAACCCTAAAATAAAGTACTTGCCCAGATCAGGTCGGCAATGGAATGTGATACAAACTGACTCCTCATTCAAAATTAAACTTTTTTTTTTTTCATTTAGTGCGACCTATAGTGAATATTGTTTTCTGTGCTGTCTTTCTATCCTTGTATAGTCTGCATAATTTATGAACCACTTCTTTTGTATATTCTCTCTGAAAAGGGCATTACACAATGCCTTCTATCTATTCTGGTAATACTTCTGCCTTTAGAATTATAAGTAGATATGTAATTGAGAACATGAGGTGGAGTCATAAGAGCTCCAGTGCTCTAGAAAAAGATCTTAATACCTACTTAAAAATCACTCCTTTAGGATCATCCAAGTTAAGAAATTTCTATGAGTTAAAAGGAGATTGTTCCTTTGACAGATTAGTTTAAGCAGGAGACAATTTAGCCACCATTTTAACCTAAAATATATTGAGATCCAGAAGGACTGAGACATACTTAAGCCAAGATTTATAGAGATACTACTGTATGCAAGGTGCCATTCCTGACATCAAGAAGTGCATAATAGCAGAGTCAAACACAACACTGATCATAAATCACCATGTGTCAGATACTATTCTAGGTACTTTACATGCAAAGTTCAATTAACCCTCAGAGCAGTTATGAGTTAGGGGTCATTATTTCTATTTTACAAATAAAGAAACTGAGGAAACAGAGGTTAAATCGCGTGTCCATAATCACACACCTAAGTTATAAAGCCAGAAATGTAATGTGATACATGTCAAGATAGAGGAATAGAGTTAAGTCTGTTTATCGCATATTTAAAGCAAGGGGAGGAAAAGCTTTTCACAAAAGGGTGGTACCTGAGCAGGTGTCATTAAAGTATAAATAAAAGCTTTACAGACAAATCAAAGAGCACACACAAGACATGGCATAATACATAATATAACTTGGCTGTTCCTTACATATTAAACAGATTTTTTTATTGTTATTTATGTCTTTTATATTTTGTATTCCCCTTGGGCAACCCACCACCAATTCACCCGTGATCCATCTCCATGGTCCCCTGTATTCTCCTCTCTTCCATTTTGTGCCCTTATCCTCCCCTCCCCCCCACACACCTCTGAGTGTCTCTCTCCCACCCGGCCTCCCTATAGTCCTGTTATAAGTGAAACCATTCGATATTTTTCTTTTTCTTTCTGGCTTATTTCACTGAGTATGATTCCCTCTAATTCCATCCATGTCGCTGCAAATTGCATGTGTTTATCTTCTTTCCATGATGAATAGTATTCCATTGTGCATATGCACCACATCTTCTTAATCCAATCATAGCAAAGGTATGGAAGCAACCCAGATTTTTTTTTTTCTGTGCCTCAATTTCAATGATTCACCTCCAAGAACAATTGTTTACTAATTATTACTTAGCACATGCCTAGCACATGACTATTACTTATTTAAAAGACACATATTGTTTTGAGTGAGTAAGGGTAAATTAACACAATCTAGAATAGACACTGATATATTCTTTGATAAACTTTCCCTAGTAAGAGACCTTGGATGACTATGATGAGATTCAGAAGCACTGCAAGCCCACACAGGGACCCATTTTATGGTTAGTAGTACACATCTCCAGAACTCATTCCCAGCATGGACATAGCATGGACTTCAACCTCAGTGTTACTTTGATTTTCAAACATAAGTTCCTTCCAGATCTCATTATTTTTCCATGTCAGAGACAGCATTTACTACATGATGTTGCCCATATTCTTTATATAGTGTTTTGCCCACCGCACAACAAATCTCCACAGGGCAGGGAATTATATTCCACAGCACTTATATATAGTTTCTAAGACCTAATAGGCATCCTCATTTCTCATACCAACAGGCACCTCTGGTACCCTCATTTTGATCGTTGAACTAAACAGAAACAATTCCACTTTCTAATAGCAAATATCCTGCCAAACAAAAATGACAGCCTATTAACCTACCTTGAAACATCAAATCAGTCCCTCACTCCAGAGGATCTATTCACATTTCCACAGTGACTCAAAACCAGAATGTGGTAGTAGATGCCAACAAAGACCAGATGTACTTCTCTATCCATTTTCCTTAGACTTTTAGGCCATACAGCTTTCACCATTCTCATGAGACTCCAAGTTTAAAACTCAGTAGTCTATCATTTCTAGAATGCAGTGCAAAGTACAGACACAGAGCACAGGTTATTTTTTCCCCAAGTTAGCTTGCTGCTAGATCATGGTGTGATGAATTTACTATTTACAGTAGCAGGCATGGCATTTTTAAAAAGCATAGTGTTAGAAACAGAAGTCCTTTCGGAAAAAAATTAAAAACTCGAAACTTTGCCAATTTTCTCTAAATAGCATCAGAGTAAACTATCATCACGTGTAAGTCATTTTTCCCATAAATAACAGTATGGAGCAAATTTATTGCATTCTCAACTCCTTTGAAAAGCCTAAAAATAATCACAGAAAGTTGATCTACTTAGCCTTCATATATACAGCAATATGTGAATATTATAATATGCCATCAACTCGTTGAACAGCTACTGCTAGTGGAGAACTTTAAACAGAAGATTCTAAGAGCAGTAAGCCAATAATGATGGCATGTAGTAATTTACACTACAGATCAGGACATACTGAGCTTTGCAATATAGTTTGAAGCCCATGAAGCACTGCAATGACAACAACTGCAGCTTGATATGCAGCAAAAGATTTAGCATAAGGGAAATTTATCTTCAAGCTTTTTATAATAATGTACCATAAAGTCAAGGGATTCTCTTCCATTTTTCTATGGAAACACTGATTTGCTTAATTTCCTGACATTGCACCTTTGATTACTACAGAAATGTTTCTACACTCACACTTTAGTAAGCCTAATTATACTAGCATTTTTCAATTTACTGAAAGCATCATCATTAAAAGTCTCATTTTAGTTATAGTACTGCTCAGTGTGAACATACAGGTAGTAAATGTGTGTAGTATCATCAAATACATGCTAGATGTGAGCAACTAACCAGAGATGTCCTTTAAACAATGCTATTAAATTTAGATGATTAAAGTACAAGATACAATGCTGATAAAGTTAGGACACTGGCCAATGCTGTACCAGAAGTTAACACTGAAACCAAAGCATAGATTTTAATGCAGAATATTCAGCATATTATTGGAAGTCCTAACTAGAGCAGTTATGAAAGAGAAAGATATAAAATGAATGCAAATCGGTAAAAGCAGTAAAACTATCATTATTTGGCAATGACATAACACTATAAATAGAAAACCCTGAAGACTCAACTGAAAAAAAAATTGACAAAATAAATTAGTTCAGCAAAGTGGCAAGTCACAAAATCAATATAAAAAATCAGTTGTCTTCCTATATGCAAACAATGAGCTAGAAGAAGAAAAAAAATCAAGAAAATGATCTCATTTACAACTGCATCAAAAAGAACTAAATACATAGTAGTAAATTAACACAGGTGAAGGAGCTATACAAAGAAAACTGTAAGATATTTTTAAAAGAAATAGAAAAAGACACAAAGAAATGGAAAGATATTCCCTGCTCATGAATTAGAAGAATTAACACTGTCAAAACAGCCCTCTTAGCCAAAGTAATGTACAGATTCAATGGAAAACCTATCACAGTTTCAATTTCATTCTTCAAAGAAATAGAACAAACTTTACTAAAAGTATTATGGAACCTTAAAATACCCCAAATAGCCAAAACATTCCTAACAAAAAAGAGGAAGAATATTGGTATTACAGTCCCAGGCTTCAAACTATTCTATAAAATTATAATAAAACAGTTTGGTACTAGAACAAAGACAGATGCACAGACCAATGAAATAGAGCTGATAGTCCAGAAATAAGGCCACACTTATATAGATAGTTAATCTACAACAAAGGAGCCAAGAATATACGCTGGAGCAGGGAAAGCCTCTTCAATAAATGGTACTGGGAAAACAGGACAGCCACATGTGAAAAAATCAAACTAGCCTGCACTCTCACAACATTCAAAAAAATCAACTTGAAATGAATAAAGAAAGAAACTTGGATGTAAGACCCGAAACCATAAAATACATAGAATACTTACGCAAAACACTCCACAACACAAGCTGCAAAGATGTCTTTGTGGTTTCATTTTTAATAGCAAGGAAACAAAAGAGGATATAAACAATTGAGACAACATCAAACTAAAAAGTTTCTAAACAGTGAAATAAACTGTCACTAATACAAAAAGACACATTACTGAATGGGAAAGTTATTTGTACACCATGTATCTCACAAATTGCTAACATCAAATATCTATAAAGAAATCTTACAACTCAACAAAAAGAAAACAAATAATGCGGCCAAAAGATGGGCAAAAGTGCTAAATAGGCATTTGTCCAAAGAAGACAAACAATGGCCAACAGGTCCATGGGAAAATTCTCATCACTTATTGTCAGGGAAGTAGAAATCAAAGCCACAATGAAATAGCACCTTACAGTTGTGAGAAGACTCATATCCAAAACATCAAAAACAACAAAAGTTGGTGAGACTATGGAGGAAAGTAGCACTCTTACATTGTTGGTAGGAATGTAGACTGGTTCAGCCTCTATGGAAAAGAGTATGGCGGTTTCCCAAAATTTAAATGGATCTACCATGTGACCCTTCAATTGCACTCGTAGGTATCTATGTAACAAACATGAAAAGCACTAAAATGAAGGGAAATATGCTACTCCTATTTTCATTGAAGCAGTATTTAAAATAGCCCAGCATGTTTTTTTAATGAACAGGCAAAAACAGATGTTGGCGAGCATGTGGAGAAAAAGGAACTCCTCTACATTGCTGGTGGGAATACAAACTACTACAATCACTGTGGAAAGCCATATGGCGTTTCCTCAAATTAATAAACGTGGAGCTACCATACGACCCAGCAATACCACTTTTGGGAATCTACCCAAAGGACAAAAAAACACTAATCCAAAAAGATACATGCACCCGTATGTTTATTGCAGCACTATTTACAATAGTGAAGATATGGAAACAACCCAGATGCCCAAAAATAGATGATTGTATCAAGAAGTTGTGGTACATATACACAATGGAATACTATTCAGCATTCAAAAAAGATAAACACATGCAATTTGCAGCAACATGTATGGAACTAGAAGGGATCATGCTCAGCAAAATAAGCCAAAAGGAAAAAGAAAAATATCGAATGGTCTCATTTATAACAGGAATATAGGGAAACCAAATACAAGAGCGTCAACCAACGAGAGAGGGGGAAGGATTGGGGCTCAGAACGGCAGAGAGGGGAGCACAGGGGACTGTGGTGACGGTTCACGGGGTGAATTGGTGGTGGGAAACCTAGGGGAAATATACAGTAACGTAAAAGACAAAAATAAAAATAAATAAATAAATAAACAAACAAATAAATAAATAAAATAGCCCAGTAATCGAAACAACCTAAATGACAGAAATAGACTGAGTGGACCAGAAATACACACACACACACACACACACTGGAATACAACTAAGCTATTGGAGTAAATAAACTCTTGTCATTTTAGACAACATGGATGGAACTTAAGGGGGTTATTCTAAGTGAAATAAGCCAGAAGGAGAAAGATAAATATCAGATGGTGTGACTTACCTGTGGAATATAGAGGGAAAGAAAGGGTCAGATAAAGCCAAACTAATAGAAAAACTTTAGAAATCTGACTGTAGAACTGAGGCTACTAGGGGGGAATGAAGTGGGGAAGGGATGAGAAAAAATTGGGGCAAGAACACACTGAAGTACAATGATAGACTATTATTTGGTGATGGGTGTGGTGTAGTAACAACACCTGAAGGAAGAGATCCTATACCTCTAAAATGCAAACAACATTGCAAACAAATGTTAGCTCAATAAAAAACATTTACCTCATGAACAGTGGATCAAGGACTACAACCTGATCTTTTGGAGTGAACTACCAAAGAGATTACATAAGAGATTAGGAACTAAAGAAAAGATGGAAGTCCATATTCCCTGGAAGCTTACTGTTTCAAGAAACATAACAGGTGCAGAATAAAAGCAAAATCTCAACTAGTTTCAACATGATTAAAAGCAACAATTGCTGAGTTTTCATGTGACAGTCTATGTAAGGTTCATTTTGAAAGAGGGACCATGAGACAAATTGTGATCAATTAACTGCCTTCAATTCCAAGTCAAGATACATATAACATCAAGTCAAATGCCTGACATGGGCATAGGAGGATAACATCTTTCACTTGCTTAAAATTATCGGAATTAACTATGTTGCAACTGTAATTATGTAAATAGAACTGTGAGCATTTAAGACTGAGGGAACAATTCACAAAATTAAATATGAATAACCAGTTTTACAAATCCCATTTAGTCTGACAATGAATAAATAGCCCAATGGAATATAAACTAGATTTCATCTTTTCCCAAGGTGGTTTTCTGTCATACCCAAAAGACCTAAAGTCTTATGAATCTATTTTGGTTCTATCCAATTTTAACATGGCTAGCCTACAACTGTTACTAATCCAATTGAGTGTGTGACCTGGCTAAAATGGACAGCATAATAGAGCTGTAGCTGTTTTGACAATGCCATTTTCCTGATAGGTTTCAGTAATGCAGTTCCGCTATCATTTAGATGTTGAGTTTTCCATGGTTTAGTAATTATTCACCTGATTTTATGATGTCAGGGGAATAAAAGATGGCTTGGGATCCATTCATACCCTCCAACTTTGCTTTGGATACTTTTTAATCATTCTCAGATATATTATACTCCACTTCATCTAAGCCCTGACTAAAATTGTTTCTTGAAAAACAGAGAAAATTCAGTTCAAATAAAACCATGGGAGAAAGTGATTTTAAAATGCATTGTAATCTTACTGTTCTTATAACTGAGTTAGTACCACTACTACTTAATTGAGAATGTTAAACCTGACATAAATTGCCTTCATGCTCTAGCCCTTCCTAAATCTATTACCAAATATCTTGCTGCATGTCATCTTCCAACTTACATTGCAGCTATAACAAGCTTCTTGCAATCCTTCAAATCCCTGTGCTCACTTAGACATACTGTTACTCCTTCTGCTTTCTGTCAAGAGAGTCATGCTCTTGGGCCTCCCTGGTGGTGCAACAGGTTAAGCGCAGCGCTGTGGAGCTGTGGAGCTGTCGGCTGCAGCAGGTACAAGTTCAATGCCCCACTGGGGAGATTGCCACATGGCACAGCAGACCTCTCCTGCCTTGCCCGCTGCTCCCCTCAGCAGTGTATTTCAGTGGATCTGCCTGTTCTGCTCCTCACGCTGGCCTGCACCCAGGCTTGTATGCAAAAATAAATAAATCTTAAAAAAAAAAAAGATAGTCATGCTCTTGTTTTTCCTCATTTCTTCCACACATAATCTCAAGCTTTAGCTGAATGATTTCTACTCAGCCACCAACATTCAACTTAGGTTAGAAAATGAATAAATGCCCCTATTCAAAAGGAAAATTTGGATATGTCCTGATTTCCATCATGCTCTCTTAGTTGATTAAATAATCTAATGTTGAATCTGTTGATAATGCAAAAATGTGGTATCCAGTATCCATCAGAGACAAACCAGCCTAGCATGGTCAATGATAGAACAGACAATTTGGTACATGCTAAATTTACAGAAGCATATGTAATAAAGAAAAAAATGTTGAATTTTTTTTCCTAAAGCTATCTGGTTGAGTGTAATTCTTCAGGGAAATTTAAAATCACTGTTCCTGGTTATTTTCAGAATGATAGTATAAGGTGCTCTATGAACAACTTATTTAGTAAAACAACCATAATTGGCAAAAAATATATTAAGAAATGCATATTCAAGAAAAAAATACTAAATCTCAGTAAGAGTGGTAAGAGTCTACTACAAATGACCTAATATCTCCTCTTTCTTTCGCTGGCCCCAGTCAGCATGATGGAAGCTCCAGTAGTGGCAGGTGGGACCAAGATGATGCTCCCTCCATCCCAAGTTCACAGTGACAGGTCTAGATGGGATGGGGACACCTTCAGCATTTCTCATAAACCAAACATCATTTTATTGAAGCTAAACTCCAGAAAAATGCAGTTGAGATAAACAGGATTCCCTTTTTCCATCCATTCATTGTGTATCATAGTCAAGTATCATAATCACAAGAATATAAAGTTTATTTACGTACGACCCCAAATTCAACTAATATACAATATTAATTTAATAAAGGAAAAATACAGAATCACATTAATAATAAGCCTTTCCAAGTACTTAGATAGCTCTTAAAAATAAAAAAAATATTGAATTTGAAATATAATCAATCTTATTTTCTCATTAAAATACTACTACTTTTTACAATTTTAGATAAATCTTGTTACATAAAATTCATAAATGCTCAGTGAGAAATTTTTAATTGGAAACAAATCTAGTCTGTTAGGAACTTTAAATTGCCAAATTACATTCTTAAAATGCCAAATTCCCTTAAATGTTACAAGTACTCAAAAGAAAAAAGAAGAGATTCTTTAATAAATGGTGCTGGAAAAACCAAACAGCCACATGTAAAAGAATGAAGTTGGATGATTCTAATTCTCTAACACAAAAATATAAACTCAAAGTGGATTAAAGACCTGAAATAATAAAATAAAATAAAATATTGACAATACACTTCATGATATCAATCATAATGATGATTTTGGAGACTTGACTCACACAGCACAGAAAATAAGAGCAAAAATACACAAATAGGTATATTTCAAATTTACTTTATCAAGTGATAAAGTAAAATATAAATAGATTAAAGAAACATCCTGCTGAATGGGAAAAAATATAGACTACACAGCCAACATGGGGCTAATATCCAAAAAATACAAAACTTTTCAATTCAGCAATAAAAAAAAAATATTAATAAATGGGCACCAGATCAAAACAGACAATTCACCAAAAAGGATAGCCAGAAGGCCAAAAGACAGATGGAAAAAACCATTTATCATCAGTATAATAAGGGAAAAGTAGGTTAAAATCACAATGACCTATTCATTCAATATCCAAAGGAAAGGCACATATTAAAAAGACTGCCAACAATAAGTATTGGAGAGGATGATTACACTATTACAATTATTATACTCTTGATCAGAATAAAACCTGATGCAGCCAGTTTAGAAAATATCTAGATTTACCTTCAGAAACTTAACATAGAAATATTGATATGACCCAGCAAGCCTATTCTTTGACATCTAATCAAAAAATATGAAACCATAAACTCAAAAGATAATATGCCTTATATTGTTTATTGCAGCATTGTTTACAAAAGCTAGAATATGGAACCAACCTAACCACCCACAAAATGAGTGGTTTGGATTATGAAGATGAGTACATTCATGCAATGAAAAATATATTCAGCCATATGGAAGGGCAGGATGTTTCCATTTAAAGTAAAATGGAAGAAGTGTGAGGGCATTATGTTTAGTAAAGCAAAACAATGACAAAGATGACTATCGGTCACTGATAAAGTAGATGATTCATGATTCCATAAAGCAAAATGCTTATAAAAACTATCAGACACTGGAAAACAAGTGAGTTTTCTGAGGTAAAGAGGAAGGGGAGAGAGTGGTGGGAAAAAATTTGTGGGAAGATGGGGAAAAATAACTGTTAAAAAATATGAAAAGATAAAACAAGCCTTTACAAACAAACCTTCAATTCTATAGGATATATAGAAAGGACAATGTTGATTTAACACACCACCAATTTGGAAAGAGCAATTTGACTATTCCTACTGAAACTTTAAAGGTACACATTTTTGAAGAAGCAAATCCTTTTATATGATAGTAAAAAAAAATTGTAAATAGTCACCTATAGTACTGTAGAGTTTTATTCTTTCTCTTGAGTAAAATCATTCTTGGCCACCCTTTAAAATTTTGCCTTAATTATTCTAGCATTTATTTTTTCATAATAACTTATTTTTCTTTTTGAAAAGCACATTCACAAAATTTTGCAATTAAAAAATAAATACTAAATATACCTACCTTAAGCATATCCCAAACTAGATGATTTTTAAAAATACCAAAATTTATAATTATAATAGAAAATGCTAAATTCCCTTAAATGTTACAAGCACTCAAAAAAAGAAGAGTCTTCATAATAGCTTAGTTTTTCTTTTTGAAAAGCACATTCACAAAATTTTGCAATTACAAATTTTTATCTTAATTTCTCATTAAAATACCACCACTTTTTATACAACTTATTTAGTAAAACACTTTTTATACATTTAGGGAGTATATCCTGTTATAAAAAAATTCACAAATACTTAGTGCAAAATTTTTAATTGGAATCACACACGTAATTGGTAAGAAACTTGAAATTACCAAATTATATTTTTAAAATGCCAACTTTTCTTCAATGTTACAAGTACTGAAAATACCAAACATGCAAAGATTATTTCCAAATATAACACAAAACTATGAATACTATGGATCTGATTTATTTAATAAGCTTCTGAAATTTAATTTAAAATATTCCCAAGATTAAGTACGATTTATAAAAGACATAATTGCATGTTCTCTGGCAACTTAGTTTTATTAGCAATGAAATCTGAAGCTTTCTTCTCTAATAAGCTTGGGGTTCACTTCTCAGCTAGCTGAAGTTCTATGTCAATCATAGATTCTGACTGCATGTACACATGCAAGGCTATTTTTCTTACCTTGTTAAGAGAAAGTAGATCTCTCTTCCATTCTCACAAAATCATTTGCCCTTTAAGTAGAACAATCTGAAAATCCACATCCCTGGAACAAAGCATACAGATTATTTGATTCTCAAGCATGATTTAAGTTAACTCACTACACAGTTTTCCTTTCTTGATCCAGCTAAACTAGTTGTTGCTAGATCCATGTTTGAATTATTTTCATAAACTTCTCTGGAAAAGCCAGAACTCTTTATAGATATTTAAATAGCTTAAAATATGTGTGTTTCTACAGTTTATTTTCTTTAAAAAAAAAAAGATTTATTTATTTATTTATGCATACAAGAACTGGGGTGTAGGTCAGAGGTGCAGCAGGTGAGAGGATTCACCAGAGCCAAAGTGGGAAGCAGATCACAGTTTCTACACTTAAATCATGTTAATAATGAAGGCTTTTCACCCTTTCCACTTTATTACAGCGTCTTATTTATTCATATAATAAATGCTTTGAAAGCACCTACTAAGTTCTGAATAATTATCCTAGCATATTCTAAATATCTATTCATGTTGCTTTCCAACATAACATCAGGTTTTACTAAATTTTCAAAAGCAAGATGCTGAAACACAGCAGGAGCAAATGAGTGAAGGAATAAAGAAGTATATAATATATATTAGGTACTATGTTCCTTTTAATTCCTCAGCCTTTTCCCAACATCAAACAGAAACAATAATCTCAGTAACAACAAACAGCTTTAATCATTTTGTTAATACATCCCAAACATTTTGAAACACCAAATTGCAATTCCTGTCTCATATAAAGTAGTTAGAACAGTGTTTGGCAAATATGAGGCATTTAAAAAATGCTAGCTAATTTGAAACTACAAAGAACAATTGAACACAGTAGTGTCTATTTTCAAGTGGTTTATAGTCAAGTGAATTAACGAAAAAATTCTAAACACTAGTTCTGTAACATGTATTGAAGCTTTACTATTGTATATGGGACAAATGACTTAAAGATGAAAGAATATATTTTTAAGAGCTTCCCATTCTTTTGCAAAGAAATTCTTACTATATCCCCCATCTATAGGTTATTTAGATGCAAGATAAGCAAACTAGAATGGAACACTTGCTTGCAACCTTTTATCACATAAGTCTCACATATAAAACTGCTGCCTGCTGCCTTAATTTGTCCCACAATTAGCTTTCAGACATTTCTCGTGTTGTTCATTCTGCCTCAAGTGCCACTCTATGCCCATTAATTTAAATCTTTAATGCCTGAACAAATTGTAGCTTTCAATTTTATCTCTTTCTGAAATAACATATTCTCTTCTTTCATTATCCCCCTATTGTGCCATACATCTCTTTCATAGCACATATCAATGCTATGGTGATTCATTCTCCTGTGGTCTCCCTCTACCTGACCTTATTTTCTTTGGTACTTTTGTTGTTGTTATTACCTTGAGAAAACTTCCCTTGTTGACATGAATGCTCTATTACTCAACAAAAAATTTTAAATAAATTGAATACATTCATTGGAGTTATTTTTTTGACATGTGCATCGAACCTATCAATCACCTTAATGAAAACTAGTGTTAGAAAAACCCAATTAATTAAACAGGACATCATCTGGCCTCTTAGTGTAGGTTGAATCCTAACAGTGGTGAACTATGAGAGTGGATAATGGAGAACTATGTTTTCTTAAGTATGTACTCAATGCCAGTCATATTAGTCTACATTTTGCTAAAAATAACCATTGATTTACAGATTTTTTTTTAATCTGTAAGATTTTAAGAGAAGAAAAAGAAGTAAATTAATGTGTCCAACATCACATAGCCAATAAGTAGATTAGACAGTAAATGACAACCAAGTCTCTGTGACTCATGTCCATGTGCTTTGGGTTTTTGGGTTTTTTTTTATTTGTTTTTTGTTTCCTCCCCTTTTTCCCCCTCCTTCATTGAAAGGCCCATCTTCAAAATTGGTGATGTGGATACTTAATCAAAATGAAAGAAAACATTGAAAGATCAGTTGAGAATCACTCCAAAAGATAAAAATTAGTGAACATTGTTGATATTTTCCTCTTTTAAATCTTGTTTTATTTTAATTGAAATAGAACTGTCATTTTCAATCTACTGCTTTTGACACAATATATTTATAAATGGGAAATATATGAATGTGGACAGCAAATATTTTCATAAGGACAGTTGTTGATTTATCTAATGTTAGTTCCTAAGTATCTCTTCTTGTGTTAACCCAATCAAAATAAATTTTACCAAAGTAAAGAACAAAGAGGAAGTAGAAAAATACTGAGCATAGCATTTACCAGCACTGAAACCCAGTAGGAAATGCAACTAGAGCTGTTATACCCTAATATATGAAACGCAAATCTATTCCCCATTCCACAAAACACGTAAATAATATAGTACATAAACTGCTACAACAAAAATTTTAAAATAATATAACTTAATACATTTTTTTCTTAGTGGCATCATTTCTAATAACTTCCCTCTTTAGTTCCTTCAGAAATACTGCACGGAAAAGCATTCTATGCTCATTTGATCATTACAGAATATTGATTAAAAACAACTTTGAGATGAAAGAAGTACAAAGAATTTGTGCAGAGAAAAAGGCTTGTAAAACAATAACACCTAGGGAAAGTGCATTGTTTTAGAGAAAATGATGCAATTAATGCTGAAACAGTATCTGATACCAACACTTGCCCTCACCACTCCAAGCACCAGGATTTCAGAATGTAATGATAAACATCCTTCAGAGACAGCGAGGCACACCTGAGATGAAACTTTTCCAAGTCTTTATTTGGGGTGATCATACACCTCTTAATACAGTAAGACACAGGATGGGTTAGCTGAAAGTGAAATGAGAAGTATTTGAGATTTTATGGAAGCAATGTTTCTCTTTTTGTTTCAAACTTACTCCGGGAGGACCTTAGAACTCCATGTGTTGTAAATGTAATAGAGGCTAAAGAGGCAACTGTAATATACTTCTCAATCTATGACTCCAATTTTCTGTGGTTTCCAGTAAGACAATTGTTTAGAACTTTAAAAATTCTAAAACAAAGAAAAAACAAAGTCTAGATGATTATCAAATGAAATGAACACAAGAAGTAATAAAATAATTAAAGGAAGGAGTATAGAGAATAGTGAAGTTACTGTCAATGTGTTGGGAATGGGGGCAGGAAAAGCAACATTTAGTGCAACTAGTTTATGGCAAACATCGTTTTGTTATGTGTTTATTAGGGCATGTCTCTCTGCCTTTTGCTCAAACCCTAGTCTGATGCCAGGCACCTAATGGGTACTAATAAAAATTTTTCTAATGAATAAGTGAGAGTTCTACAATTCAGAATCAAGGACACTGTTTCTGGGCTGTTTTCAAATTTTACACCTCAAGTTATATAAATACAATGTCTATAGTCTTACATCTTTCAAATGAGAATTTTGAGCATAAGCTATTTGGAATCCATGTGACAAGAGAAGTTGAACTTGAAAAGATTACCTTACTTTACGTACTCATCCAGAAAAGAATGTTTTTCCAAAGATCTGTTTCTAAATGGAGAGAAATATAATGATGATGATTTATTTTGCATCTTTTATTTTGTATAATTTAATTTAATCCACACAGTCTTTCTATGACTTGGGGATTATTGTTACCATTTCAATATAAGTTATAAAAAGGTTAATTATCTTGTATAACCCAAGAACAACAGTGCCCAAGCATTTGCTCTGAGAGTAGCAGCCTACCATGTCTTGCTTCAGTGTCTTCTGAGTCCATGTGGCAAAGAACTGAAATTTGGTTTCAACTTCCCAGTGAATGATCCTTCATGGAATCAGATCACCCAGACACAATCAAATAATACATCCCCAGTCAACATCTCAAGAGCAACTTCATGAGAGACCCTGAACAAAATCAACCAACCTGTGGTCCCCAGATGCCTGACCCTCAGAAACTGAATAATAAAATGTCTGTTGGTTTAGGTCACTCAGTTTTGGGATAGCTAGCTTGTTACAAAGTAATAGATAACTAATATAAATGGCAACAATGCAAAATTTTAATCTTCAATAATAGAAATTCAAAAGAGTAGTATAATTTTAATTAACAAATATTTCATTAGTATAAATATTGAAAGAAATATCTAAAAGATTATCAAGTAGCTTTAACTGTAGAAAAGGGCTCTAGAATGGTAGAAAGAGGGAGGAAGGTGACTATGAATTCTTAAAAACTTGGTTTTTAGCCCATTATTAATCTTTTAATGTTACTTGATTAAAAAATAAATATTATGTATGTGGTACAATAGGATATGGATAAATTCATTTACTGCAGAAAACGTAGTTGTTCAATGAAATGACAGTATTTAATCTTTTAATTCAGATAAATTTGTTAACTCTTACTTTAGTAGAAAAGTCATATACCATGTATTGAAGAAATGAAGCAGGAACCACCAAATCTTTTTTTCTAACTATATATCTGACAGATGTTTAAAATATGCTAAATATTAGTGGTTTCACAATTTTACAGTATCATTTCACATTTTGCATTATAATTACCTCCCCATCCAAAACATTTAAGAGGGGAGTAAAGCAGAGTTGAATTCTGAGGAAAAAAATGAGCGAGCAGGCTAATTTTTATATTTTCTTTTAAAAAGATTGTCTCTATATTATCAAAGCAATGCATTAATTTTTCTTCTAGTTTTGGATAACTTAAGCCACTTTTCTCCATCAGCATCAGTAATTGAGCTGACTTCATGTTTGTTTGAAGCAGCAATAAGGATCTAACAGAATGAAGTATTACCTTTCTCTCTGGATCCTTGCCAAAACAATGCACTGATTTTCCCTGCCTTTTCATTGAAAAGTAGGTTTCTGAGCCCAATTTTGAATAATGAAATAAAAATGTCATACTTCATTTCAGAAGTGATACCACTAATATACTTTAATACAAATCATAACAATATGACTTTTAAACACCCCTGCTAAGACAATTATCTACCAAACCAGTTTGTAGACTGACTTCAGACACAAGATATGCATCCACGTATGTTCAGTGTAATTTAAGGACACGAGGAAGATACTTCTATTCAAACTATCTCCTCCCATGCTGCCAATATCTCTGACATTTCATTATTAAAAGTTATATGCACCAGTGTATTATTCAAAGATTTCTTAGTAAAATACACATGTCCCTGTGAAGTTTAATACTTACAGACAAAAATCCCTAAACATCAAAATTATATGACTATTGCTGAAGAAAGAAGATACTGATGGTAAAAGCATAGGTTGGTACCACAGAAGAGAGATATTAAATTAGCTGCAACAGGAAATATATGGAGAGCAGAGTTTTCCAGAATTACACTGCACGAGGCAGGAATATAGAAAGGGAAAGGATGAATGCCATGTTTTCAATCAATTTGCTACTGTTATTTGATTATTTTTTTAAAAGAAAAAAAATCCAAGAATTCACCAACCAAAGGAAGCACTGTGATCTAGCAACAACCTATAAGAATATGGTTCCCTAAATGACGAACAACAGATGAGTGGATTTAGAAGATGCTACATATATACACACAATAGAATACTACAGAGCTATAAAGAAAATGAAACCTTGCCATTTGTGACAACATAGAACTAGGAACTAGAATGGTTAAGTCAGAAGAAGAAAAATACCAGATGATTTAATTCATGTGGAACAGAAACAAAAGGAAAGAGCAGAGAAAGCTAAACCAGAATAAACTCTGGAAATCCAGCTACAACCAATGAGGAGACTGGGAGAAGGGGATGAAGTGGGGGAGGTACTCCAATAGAATACAGCATGGGATTATTGGTGCTTTGGTGTTAACTGTGGTGTGTGGTAAGATATATCTGAAGAGAGGTGAATCTATACTTCTAAATATATATATATATATGTATGTATGTATATATATATATATATATATATATATATATATATAGTGTTGTAAACCAATGCTATGTCTCAATAAAAATAACACAATTATATACATAATAAATTCATTTTGACTGAAGTGTACTATTCCAGTGTGTGACTTGATTTCCCTTTCAATTTTTTGATGTTACCCTAAAGTTGTCTTTAAGCTCTGTAAATCACCCTTAATAACTTCAGTATTCAAAGGGAAACAGATCCTGGGGTAAGCTCTTCCAACCAAATATGAACAGACTCTCAACAATTATGTGGTTAAGACTTATGTATTCACTCTCCACAAAATATCCCCATAAAATGTTAAGTAGAAAAAAAGACTTCATTGTGTCTCCATTTCATGAAAAGCATCAACAAATGAAACAAAAAACAACAAAAATAGATTAAACAAATTAATTTTATATGATTCAACAATTTTATTATTAGCTTGACTTTTCTTAGGGAAAAAAAAATGTGACTACTTTTATAGTCTCTACTTCCTGAAAAGAGACTTCAGACTTAGGGGCATCCCGGTGGAAAAAGGGGTTAAGTCTCAGCACTATGAAGCTATCAGCAGCCACTGAAGCCTAAGTTTGATCCCCAGCCAGGAGCTTCCCACATGATGCAGCAGACCTCTCCTGCTTTGCTGCTCAGCTCCCTTCAGCAGTGTATTTCAGTCAGTGTGCTTGTTTTGTTCCTCACTCTGTCTCTGATGAATCCTCTCACCCCACACACACCGGTATCACTATGACAACAAGCACTAACTCTGAAAGTTCAATGTTTAGATGAAAGAGTTACCTTCATATGATTTTGATCCAAAACCTAAGTAACATATACAGATATCTCACTGGCCTACACACCAGTTCTTGTATACATAAATAAATAAGTCTTAAAAAAAAATACTACAAGCTTAAATAGCTGAATTTTCTTCTTCTTCTTCTCTCTCTCTCTCTCTCTCTCTCTCTCTCTCTCTCTCGGATCCCATTCCATGAAAGTTTATAGTTTGTAGACAAAGATTTATGAATACAGAACTATGAACTGCTGTTTCTGAAATAGCAGGCATTAAAGAGCAGCACTAACCTTCTGCCAGGTCTGAATCAGTCCCACATTATTTTATGTGCCAATGGGCAATGTGACTCAGTGGCCTGAATTCACAGAATCCTAACTCTCTGCTATTAGAGAGTTATTGGAGAGCTAATCTTTCTAATCTTGGATACAAAACCATGTCCCACCAGTCCCTTTGAAAGAATTGATTAGCGTTTCTCTCTGTCTCATCTTGCTAATTGAGATTTTACAGTGTATTTTACCGACTATCATTATTAAAAGCAGGACAGACCCCTTAGCTTTTGGTCCCTTTTCTCTCCCCCAAATTACACTCTTTACAAAATAGAACATACTGCAATAAGTAGGATACTTCTCTGTTCACATATTTTTTACTGGGTCAATTGTGCTTATATTTACTGAGTCAGGTACTATACATTTAATTAAAATTTTACATTAGATGGTTGGTGATGTTCTCTGTGTAGTAAGAGGGGAGAAGAAAAAATTGTTTTGGAAATTCAAGGAGCAGCTATGGATAGACCACATAGAATAGGGCAAATGCATGCATAGGGGCTGGAAATTCCTGAGCTGAGGTCTTGTCAGGCAGTGTGTAGCTGTGTGCTGTACCGAAAAACACTTCTCACTTGTTCTCACTTTCTTTCGCTTTTGCTTTAATGGAGAATCTGCATGGAGCAGAGTTGGGTTTAGTGATATGATTTCTTTATTTTTTATTGAGATACTGGATCTACAGTCCAAGTTGGCTTCCCTCTGACTTTTCAACATGAAGTATTTATCCCCGTGTCAGTCTTTAGAAATGCTGCTTCATTTAACTAATGTTCTCCCCCACGCTCTTCTCTCTCTCTGTTCCCTCTCATAGTCTTTCCCCAAGTTAATTTCTATTCATTCACAGAACCCAGATCAAAACCCACTTCCTAAGGAGAGATCTCTCTAGTTTCCCTTTGCTTCAAATTCCCACAGCATTTATCCTTCATGTTCTCTACATCTATTGTGTTCATAGTTAATCACTTGTTTCATGCCAACATCCTCAGCTAGAAATCAAGCTGAAGAGAATGACCACATCTGTATGTATTTACTTTTGTGTTTTTTAACATATTTATGTAATCAATGTTTACGGAATGAAGTAGCATGTGTATTATGCTAAATAAATTTCATATAAAATTTCAGTACCTTTACAGAATTCATGCAAGTATAGTATCTCTACTGATCATTAAATTTCTGTTCAGCTGAAAAAATACTATGTTTAACACTGCAACAAAAAAATGAATTTAAGAAAAGATCAAAGAATAGGAAAAGGTAAAATAAAAAGAAAACATTAAAATTAAAAAGAGTTGCTAAAATTTGCATCCTTACTCCAGCATAAAGATTTCAATTGCTTTCAACTAGGAGAAGACACTAATTAGTAGAATAATCTTTGTTTCCCAGTTTGAAAGATTACTGTGATTGCTTTCCTCCAATGTCATGCCAGGCCTTAATGGTTTTAAAGATTAATTGACAGCATGTGAAAGCCAACTAGCCAATTAATGGCTGCATGTCACCTAAGTGCCCTGAAGAATATATGTCCACATTGCTTCAGTAGTTAAGTCTGAGACATTAGTTTATACCTGTTGTGCTCATTGCCATATATATTTTTCCTTTTTTACAGTCTGCTAACCATGTGTGAATAGCTCCTCATAGCTAGTATGTAAATTAGCATTTATTTTTTGTTAAGTAATGAAAATTTTACCTACACAAATCATTCCTGGCACTTCAAAAGTTATTTTATCAGTCTAACATGCATTTATTCTGTATATCAATTTCACGTCTAAGTTTTATTTTATGGTGAACTTTAAAATGCTAATGAATCCTATGACATCTTCCTATTCACAGAGTTGTATGACACAGGATAAAATACTTGATCTCGAAGTCATATGGTCAGGAAAAGCTTTTTTAAGTATATAGCATTTTGTTTACTATAGGTACCTTAAATCCTCTATACCATATATACTTTTTTCATGGCTACAAGGAGCTTAAAGACACATTTACATCTCAATCCTAGTAAATGTGCAATACTTTAAAGTAAACATTTTGGGGATTGCCCTATCCCTGCTTTATTTCATTTTGCCACCTTCATTTTTTATGGCCCAGTTCCTTAATTATTTTATTTATTATCTTTTAATTAATTTCACTTGGAAACTGCCTAAAATCCTTTGGAGAAAAACTGTGAAATGAAAATAAATGAATGTATGAATTAATTAATTGTAAATGCAAAACCATTTTCTGAAGGTGAATTCTCTTATTCTACAGTAAAAAGCAGTAAAACACAAGGGCAAACTCATCTATTTCCCAAATTCCATTTACTCAGATTTCCAATTTTCCTCAAGAAATATGTTGAGCTTTTAAAAAGGTCCCAGGACATGAAATAGTCATATGCAAATAATCAGTGAATAAGCATTGTAGCTGTTAATTTCAATATGTCAAAATATTAGATTTACATCTCTCTATGGATATCAGCATTTTAAAAAGAGGAATGACATCCTGATTTCATTCTATTAAGGTATTTAAAGTAAGCAGTCCTGCACTGCTCTCTAATCACTCAGTAAAGAAGAGGGTTTAGCTCTGTGGATACAGACTGAAATCCCTTGTTTCTCTCACTGAATGACACTCACTGCAAAGGGAAATATTGGACAAGCCAATCACTGTTCACCACTGTTAGCCTCTTTGAGAGATCTGCTATGTGTTTATGCAACTAAGGATACTCTGCTTTGAATTCCACAAACATGGTGATTTTACATCTCTACAACACTTGCCTTAAATTTTACTGTTGCATACTGCTTGAAATTGCTACTCATTTCCTCTGGAACAATGCATCAAAGATGATTGGAATAACAAATTCATCTCTTCCGGTTTAAAGAAGCAAGCTGTCTCTATATTGTCAACCCACTACAAGGACTTCTAACACAGGATCATGGAACAAAACAGGGTTAAAGTGTACACTGCCTGAACTGTCACTACGTGTAAAGGAAAAAACCATCTGGGCCCTAGTTTGTTCAACTTCTGGTACCAACCAGCCATGATCTTCAGACTGCGGTTTCACTTTTCTTGGTATCAGTTTCCTAACATGTAAAGTAAGAAGGGTTGGTCTACAAGGTCAGCAAATTTTATATATGTAAATCTCCTAGGATCTTATTAATAGATACATCCTGAGTAAAATGTTCTGGGATGGGGAGTATAAGTTAAATTTCTGAGGTAATGGTAATGTGGATCTGGGAAATACATTTGAAGAGTTAGGGATAGAATAAAAAAAAATATTTGATTACATTGGATCATGTAATTTAAGATGACATGTCAATAAATAGAAAGCTTCTTCTATATGACTACTGTCATTTACTTTTTAATTTACCGTGCTTTTGGGGATACTTAATTGAATTTAGGTGGTTTTTAATTTTTTTAAAGACTTATTTATTTATGCATACAAGAGCTGGGGTATAGGCCATAGGTGGGGGGGGGGTGCAAGAGGATTCACAAGAGACAGAGTGGGGAGCAGAACAGGCAAATCTACTGAAAAACATTGCTGAGGGGAGAGTGAGAAAGGCGGGAGATGTCTGCTGGGCCGTGTGGGAAGCTCCCTGGCCAGAGATCCAATTTGTGCTGCAGTGGCTGCCTATTGCTTCATAGTGCTGACACTTAACCCTCTGCGCAACTAAGGAGGCCCTGAATTTAGTTTCAAACTAGTTCTTCTTCATTCTAAAACTCCCTTGCCCTCAAGAAAAAAGAAAACAATGTGATTTGAACATCATGTATCCTGTGTTTACTGCTAGTATATTCTATGAATAATAAAACTGATAACAGAGCAGTCACATGACAAAGTTTGATCCATACCCAAGTCTTAGAAAGTGTACAAAAGAATGAACCAGAGGAGACTCCAAGAAAACTGCTGCCATCCAAACTCCAGTTGTGTCACTGTCATGTTCTAAAGAGCTACAATAACAATTTTATTCAGAGACAAATGGTCTACAAACACATCTAGAAGAAAACACAGGGAGGTAGAAAGGCTCTGATGGGCTATGTGCATGTAATACTCAGAAATGTCCTCCCCAGGAGTAATGTTGATAATTAAAGACAGTGGTCCACCTCAAGCAAATACCAGGTTCCTGTGAACACTCAAAGATATTCTAAAAGAGATTCCAGAGGCAGATTCAAGGACAAGTTTCTATTGCACCTCCCCATTCAGCTCTGAACCATATTAAGTGACCATACAATCACTTCTATTGTCAATGAAAACTTATTTCCATAAAGATTTGGAAAAAAAAATATATTCTTTACACTTCATAATTCTTGATGAACTAACAGACCCTTATTTAAAATTCTATGAATGTATAAAGATCCCTAAATTTCTTTTAAGTAACTATGAGGCACAACTACAACAGGTAGTGAATTATTTATGAAAGTCGAGTAACAAGGTGGTCCCAAGGAAAAGGGGAAGTTCACAGTTCCCTGCCCCACCCAAGGGAGGAACAGCAACAGCACAGGTGTCAAAACCTGGTACAGTTACCTCATGCACCACATAGGGAGCTTTCCGCAAGAGGCCTTCCTTAGTAGGAAGCAGAATTTTATTTTAGAATCTTGTCTTACACCAGCAATCAAACAAATCCAGAATTTGAATGGCAAACATGCCCACAAAAAATTGTGTAGACAAAAATTCCCAGCAGTAAATGCTTTCAGACTCAGAGATTTCAAAATCTCTTTAATTTTTCTGATCCAGACCTTGCAAAAACCCAAGTTATCTCCAAGAACATATTAAGGCCACAGGCAATTACCAATTACCACTCAAGACTTTTTTTTTTCTTAGCACCCAGGCATACATTTGCTAATTTAAACCCAAACTCCTCCATTGTTGGCTTGAAAAACCCCTCAGGCAGAGATCTGGAAGTAGTCAAAATCAAAACCAAAGTCAAAGCAACATATCACTGAAGAACCATTATTGCCTTTAGAAATGTCAATCAGACCTTAAAACAACAAAGATTACAAACAAAAGCCCAAAGTCCTAGCAATTTAACTAGCTAACAAAAGATGCCACAGACAGAAAGCAAAAATCTTCTTCGGAGGAGCTGAAAGAACAAAAAGTTCTGAGTTTCAGAGAAGCTCACCAAGTGCCTCAGACACCATCTTTGATCTGGTCACATGGTCTGACATATTCCCATCTTTTGAGTAAAACTACTACACAGAACAATTTCCACAAAATCAAACCCTGAGCAAGTGACTACAAATTACACACACACAACAGAGTTCCCACAAGGCCCAAGCCAGTTTTTTTAAAAACAGCAAATCTACACATATCTAAAACAAACACACTACAGAGACAAAAACCACATTTGCGCTTATGGTAACCAATGCCATGCAGAAACAACCTTTCCCCATGGGGATGATTATCCACGATGTTTCCGACCCCTCATGGTCACCAAATCTGTTACAGGACAGGGAGAAGGGCACTCCAGAACTCCCACACCTGCCTAATCTAAATAGGTTCTGCCATCTGCCACACCAAGACAAAACAAATAAGACCTTTAATGGAAAGGTCCTTTAGTACAATTAGCGTGCAACACAGAAAAGACAAATATAGTTCTAAATGAAGCACCCAAAGTTACTGATGAGTACACACACAGGCCCCTCGTAAAACTGGCATGACCTGACTCAGCCAGAGATAAGCTGAATCAGAGATAAGGCGACAACAGTAAATAATTCCAACAGACCCCTGCCCCTGCCAGTAAATAACTCCAGCAGATCCTCCCTCCTGGAGAAAAGACCCCCTGTAGGCCATGCTCCTACCAAAAACTTCCACAGTAGCCTTGTTACAGGGCAGCCCCGATATAAAATGGGGTGCCTGTCTGTGGGTTCTCACCCGTTCACTTAAAAAGGACTTATAAGACTCAACTGCAGACACACACAATAAAATTAATAAAAAAGGTTGATTTACAAAAAGGGAAGGGGAAAACGATAAAGAATAAATTGGTGAATGTGTCCTACCAGTTCCGCTGAGCTGGAATCTCAATGGCACACTCAAAAACCTGGAGATCCACAACCAAAAGCAATCCCCCTCCAAAGCTCACAAGTCTGGTTTTTAAATACCAAAAAAAAACATTGCTTAACTCCACCCTCAGTCCTCAGCATCCTTCCTTCAGTGATAATGGCATATGGGATTTGTAGTCTTAGGTGTCTTGGGTCTCTCTGGCTTGGAGGTGGGGGTGGGGTCCTGGGACACTCCCCTTTCCTGGGTACCACCCTCTTATAGCCTGACCCTATAAAGACCTGCTCTCCCAATTTTGGGGCACGATACTCACACTGCTGCTGCCGAGATTCACCCCTTGTAGATTAATAAAGTCTGCTTTGGTCTGATAATCTAGGCCTCTTTCTTTTTTAACATTCACCCATCCCCTTGTGGGTGAAAGTCCTCCCAAATGGGATTGGCCCATGGCAAAGCCTGAAAGCCTGCCACAAGTCTAAAATACTTTTTGGCAGGGACCCATAGAAAAGGGTCAGAAGCAGTCAGACAAGTCTGTGAGGAAAAGAGCAAAATTAAAATCAAGATCCACGTTGCCATCATTAACCTCCCCACAGGTCTCTCACCCACATCTGTTTCAATCAGTCCAGGCCAGTGCAGCTTCTTCACATGTCTCTCCGCTCCTTGTGCCTCTTCTGGCTCTCTATTCTTCTCCTCTCTCTCCTCCATGTTTTTTTCTCCTTCTCTCTTCTCCAGCTTCTTATCTCCCCTGCTCTGCTCCACCCTCCCTTGGGTGGGACAGGGAACCTGGAACACACCCCTTTCCTGAGGACCACCCTCTTATAAGACAAGTCTGGGAGGAAAAGGGCAAAATCAAGATAAAAGCTGCCATTGTTAACCTCTCCACCGGTCTCTCACCTACATCTGTCTTAACCAGTCCAGGACCAAAAAGCCAGTGCAGCTTCTTTACATGTCTCTCTGCTCCTTGCACCTCCTTCAGGTCACCTTCTGGCTCTCCATCCTGCATCCTTCCTCAGTCTCCTCTGGAGCTTCTTCTCCCTGCTCAGCTCCATCCTCCCTTTGCTGGGGCAGGGAACCTGGGACTTCCTCTTTTTCTGGGACCACCCTGTTACAGTCTGAGTCAGTGCCATCCTACCCATAAGTCCAGGACTATTTAAGCATTAGTAACCTTTCTTCTAGTTCTCATTGTATCCCAATTATTATAGGCCTTAATCCCTAAACTGGTATTTCACAACCTTTCTATGTATGTAAAGTAGTGGAGGAGAAAACTTTTTCTTTCCTTTTATGTTTTTGATGGAGGACATAGAACTTAAAAAAGTCATCACATCATTTTCATTTCATAAAAGTGTTTCGCTTATCAAACACTTATAAAATGCACTGATTTTATACTGGGGAAAATGTTAGATATTACAGAAAGGTATAGGTTTTGCTTTTAATTGTTCACTAATATACTAATCACCTCGCTTAATCCTCATGTATCCTCATAGAAGAGATGTTAACTTCGTCATCTGGAAGATGAGGTATAGTTTTATCAAAGAAAACACCAGTCTCAAGATCAACGTCTCCATAGCATCAAAATGTAAACTCTTATTTGTATCTTTGAAATCAGACTGTTCTTCTTAAATTATCTATTCTTTCATTTTTCTGATTTATGGTTGCCTGCTATTGTTTTTATTTATTATTATTGTTATATATATTTTTTCCTGGTCTCTTATTTGGTTCCCCTATATTCCTCCTATAAGTGAAACCATCTGGTATTTTTCTTTTTCCATCAGAGACATTCTGCAAGAGAGGGAGAGTAAGAGATATCAAAACATGGAAGAGAAGAGCACAAGGGACTATGGTGATGGTTCACAGGTAAATTGGTGGTGGGGATTTTACAGGATATACACCTAAAATGAGAAAGCATACAAGCATACATTGAACAAAAATGAACAATGATGTAATATATATATATATAAACACATATAAACAAACAAATAAACAAACCTCTACTCTTTTAAACAGTTGGTTTACTGATTTGGAAGAATTGTGGTATCCATGACAGCTTTTGCAAAAACATTTCTCAGTGTTACCTCAAGAGTCACAAAGAAAAGTACTGAGCTCAACTTGTTTGTGCTCCTAGCAATCTGAAGTGACCCACTTTTTTTCTTGGACCTCTGTACCCAAAAGTAAGTCCAGGGACTTCTTCATTTTCTCCATTCTTCGTAACACAGGAACACTTTTCAAATAAACAGTATCTACTCTTTAGAGCATATCAATATCTTTGCTAGTGAATCCTACACAAGCCTTGTGATCCTCCTCTTTCCGTGAAGTTTCTGCATTAAACAGTGCCCACAAGAATTGCATAGTCAGTACAAATTACCTAGTCCATTTATGAGAATTTTCTGAAAATATTATGTAAATTCCTGGAGTGGTAATTATATAGCTTTAAAAATTATAGTGCCACTTTATTCTATCAAGTTCTCCATTTGCTCTCCACAGAAGAGCCAAACACAGAAAGACCTGTCTTCAACTGAACTCAGTTACCTTAATTGTTTACACTATCATGACATAGTCAGGCACAAAAAGCTTGAAAGTACTGTCTTCAGTGAAGATGACCTCCCCATTGTGTATAAAGCACCACGTAAGTTTATTTAATGTCACTGAGTGCAAATACAGTCAATATTTAACGGAATTTTCTATTCTTCAAGATATTATTTTGCACAATACCTGTTTAAAATCTTAGTTCAAAACACTGATAAATATGCATTGAATGTCTACTATGTGTCTGGAAATTTGCTAAGTGCAATAAAAAAATTGGAGAAAATAAAATTGACAAATGAAGACATAAAATGATTAAATAAGATATCAAAAAACTAAAGGAAAAAGATTTGGGAAGATAAAAGGTAATTTCTGCAAAAGCTTTATTTGTTAATTCTAAAGGAAATATAATTTTAAGCATATTAACACACACCCTAGTCAAGAAAAATTATGTCAGGATTTATGCACCAAGGGAATGTTTCCTGCACTTGAAACCTACCTGGAGTCTGCATTGTTTTAAAGCGTAGTCTTATAGAAAAACTCACCTGGTGTATGCTACAATATTTTGGAGCATCTAATCTCTTGCCTCCTGTGAGAAATATCTGAATGCAGGTAGCTTCAACACTGGTATTCAATATGACAAAGCAATTGCAAACTGGGTCTAAT
Organism: Scalopus aquaticus; assembly: GCA_004024925.1. Taxonomy (NCBI): domain Eukaryota; kingdom Metazoa; phylum Chordata; class Mammalia; order Eulipotyphla; family Talpidae; genus Scalopus; species Scalopus aquaticus. The sequence goes on from PVIJ01003264.1 coordinate 49,509, forward strand.
AGCTAAAGACTTTTTGACTTTTTAAGATGTTCAATTGAACATTTAAAAGGTTTAGTCTCATATCAGTTCTAGAAAGCCCCCCTGGGGCAGGCTTAAGTAACTATGCCATTAGGCACTCAGCTGCAAATTGCCTATTAAGTCTGACTGAAACTGTAAAATTGCTTTTCACAATGCAAATTAATGTAAATAAGAACAATTGGTTACACATATCACAGGCTATCAAATTGTCGACAGATGATGCATATGTTCCCCCCTCCAGAATTAGCATTACTCTAAAGTTATATTTAGTAGGTCTTAACAGGCTTGGGTGTCCTGTGATAAATTCCACAAATTTATTATGAGCAGTACATGTGTCCTGTGTATGTTATCTATTAAATGAAATATAAACCTCTTTTTTTCTAGGTCTGAGGGCACATGTGTTCAGGTTCAGTGCATATACCATAAAATAATCCATTTAACCTTAGCTCATAGGTTACAGCAGCATCATTGAGTTACTAAGCATTATTAAAAACATTTGTCTTTTTTTAACAATGCATTATAAGAAAGAAAAAAAGTTAACACAAAACTATAAAAAAGACAATTCTTCTTTGAATAGTAATATGCATAGAAGAGCCTTATTGTTGTAATATTTATGATTATTACTTTGGAAATTTGGAAGTTACTTAACCTTTTAAACTCTTAGTTCCCATGTTTGGTAAATAAAACAGCATGCACACAATAGGAAAGATATTTAATTCTGTAATTGTAAGGTGAACTGAGTGAGACTCGATTGTCACCACAAGAGGCATATTTTTAACCCTCTTCCCATTCAAATACAATCAGTGGGACCTTGGGCATTTTGACTTCTCAGCATAATTACTGAAAAGGTAGTCAATACCTCACTAGAAAAAGTAAAGTACTTCCCACTATTATTTTATCCTCAACCATTTAGGGTCTTAACCAAAAAATGAGACAAAAATAGTTTACTGTTAATGTCCTATTTCAATGCCTATGATCCTATCAGTCAATAAGCAGTTTCTTAAATAGTTTCTATTAGATTACCACTGTGCTCAAGAGCAGTCTCAACTTCATTTTGAAAGAGAAGGTAACCTCTAAAAAAGAAATTATAATGGGCAAAGTTTCTCCAATTACAGTAGTTCAGAAAATAACTTCTCGGGCCTCCCTGGTGGGACCAGGGGTTAGGTGCTGCACTATGGAACTGTTGGCAGCTGCGAGGCAAGTTCGACCCCCTGGCCAGGGAGATTTCCATATGGCTCAGCAGACCTTTCCTGCCTCACCCGCTGCTCCCCTCAGCAGTGTATTTCGGTCAATCTGCCTGTTCTGCTCCCCACTCTGTCTCTGGTGAACCCTCTTGCTGCCCCACGCCTCTGGTCTGTACCCCAGCTTGTATGCATAAATAAATAAATCTTAAAAATAAATAAATAAGAAAAAAGAAAATTCCTCCATCATATAACATAAATATCCATGTGAAAACAATATACTGATCTTATTTATAAGGGCATTCTAATACTGTTTTAGGGGAAAAAGATCAAGATGTTTTTAGATAAAATATTGATGCATAATATTAATTAAATTTTATGTAATCTGGGAAGTGCGATAAATCAAGTGGAGAGTTTACACAACTGAGGTTTTGTTTTCAACACTTCATTGACAACTGCACAGAAGTGACAGCCTTTCACCTGACATAAGCACATAATGTGGTAAACTGATTAACAAAAAGATGTCAGGATGCATTTCAAAGAATGTCACATATGGATTTTCTATAATTTCTCTTCATTTGTAACTAACATAATACAGGAAGAATAGTTTATATTTGGACATTTTTCTTTTAGATATCTTCAGATATTAATCTGAAGCAATTCTGAGCAATAAATATGAGCAAAACCAATTAGTAAATCATGAATTTTGGAGCAAAAATAAAAGATCAACCAAGTCCAAGTCATACAGACTTCACTTCCATGGAAGTAAGTATTAAACACACAACCAAGATATTCAACAACTTTTTTGAATATCTTCCCTATCCTATCTTGCTCCCTTACTCACATACCAGGATTTCCTTGATGACCTCACAATTACTTGTACTCAGATCTTTTAAATAATTTGTGTTCAAGGGTTTTTTTTTCTGCATAAGATACATGTTTTTGCCATAGGTCTCACCATAGACTTTTTCTTTGCCATAGGAGGAAGCCTTGATGTCCTTTATTACTTTATTGAGGTTATCAAATTCTGTAGTAAAATTTTACGACTGTTATCAAAATTTTACTATTGTTACCAATTTTCTGCAGTAAAAGAGAATGAAGATTAGATAGATGAAAATAGATGATAGATAATAGATAGATAGAATGATATCTATATACTAATGTAATTCCTTATCTGGTTTTAAGTGTATTTTAAGAGGATTCTGATAAATTGATAATGATTAAAAAAACACAGATAAAATTTGGAGTTGGTAATCTTTACTAATCTTAAGTAAATATTTGAGAGCATGTAACTTCGTTTAAGGTAAAAATATATTTTTTCCTAGAAAGGAGGGAAAAATATTTTGGGGTTTCCTATATGAGCACCAGCATTTTTATCTTCCCTCTGTTGTTTAGTGAAAAAGGTGTTCTCTGAAGATCAGAAATCCTTGTTAATCTACAATAATCTTAATATCTTTTAAAACATAAATTTTAACTTTTTGTACTAATATGTAACCCTTCTTCTAGCCAGGAATCCATTCACAATGCTTACAGAAGAATTAGGATTATTATAGAAAGATTGCAAAAAAAAAAAAAAATCAGTTGTTTATTTATTTATTTGCTTTCAAATGAGGCTATGGGGAAACCAATAGAGTTGGCCCAATGGGAAGTCGAGTGAAGTCTATGTCATAGCAAAATGATAGATTTGATTAAGCACCAAACCAAACTTCCACCCTCACATCATTTTTGGGTTTAGTCAAAAACACATCCTTACTCTTGTCTGAGAGCATAACTATCCACACCTGTCAGGTGTTATCTACGAATCATCCAGGAGAGTTGAGAGTTAACAGTACCTAAGATTTGTTATGCCCCAGCTGATGAACTGCACGCCAACCAAACACAGCCACCCATAGTCCAAAATATTCTTAAAAATCCCCAAAATTGAGGATGGAAAAATTGAGAAATGTAGACAAGACAGGGTGAAACAGATTAAGCCCTCAGGCCTTTGGGTGAGATAGCCCAGGGATGTTTCACTTGCAACCATTTTTACCCCTATCGCCAAGTTACTATTTTACTATAATGATTTTCAATATATCATGGAAGTCCACAGTTGGATTTACCTTTCAGACTTTATTCCAAAGACATAATTGTATAGTTTGAATCTTCACTCAAAAGCCCTCCCCAATACCAAATAATTCATTTGAATGTTTTCCATTTAAGTCAAATATTATGTCACATGTCATACTGACAGTGACTTTAAATGTTTCTGACAATTTTTAAAGGTAATTCTCATTACTCACTTTAATCTAATTTGCTTCACCCTGACATTTCAATATTAAAAATATAACCCATTAGTTACCTTGTTGTTTTCTGGGAACAGTTAATTTTTAATTCTAGAGAATTCCATTCATCTCTTTTTATTAAAAGTGGCTTTATTCTCCCATGATAAATTTGGCTTTACAACAACATGAATTTGCTGATCTTTTAAATGTAATTTCAACTAACTTTTTTCTTGGTCATGCTTAAAAGAATATTGAGACTGAGTTTTAGCTAAAGCATAATATATATAAGACTGATTTCAGAAGATCAGGACTCAGTATCAAAATCTATCTCAACTAGCTGATAGATGAGCACAAACATTATTTTAAAAATATAAAGCTCTAGAAAATGATTTGTATCATTTCTATGATTTTATAACATGAGAACAGACAATGATACAAAGTCTTTTATTTTTTTAAGATTTATTTATTTATGCATACAAGAACTGGGGTGTAGCCCAGAGATGTGGAGTGGTTAGAGGATTCACCAGAGACAGAGTGGGGAGCAGAACAGGCGGATCTACTTAAGTACACTGCTGAGGGGAGCAGCGGCAACACAGGAGAGGTCTGCTGTGCCATGTGGGAAGCTCCCTGGCTGGGAATCTAACTCATGCTGCCCTGGCTGCTGATAGCTTCATAGTGCTGAGACTTAACCCGCTGTGTTACCAGGGAGGCTTGATACTATGTCTTTTAATATTTACTTTTTAGGAAATGTAGAAATTTTCCTACCATTATTTCTTACTCTGAATGGTATCTAGATGCTATTCTCACACATCATTAACTAAAGAGAAACATGGAGGATTCAATATGCAACTATATCTTATAATTGAAGATTTGATCTATTTCTCTTGTTTGTTTTATGACTCCCCAGGTTTAGTTAATTGTGATAATTAATGAGACCTATTTTGCTCTAATTACTGAATTGTTCCTCTTTTGTACACTTTTTTACATAATACATTTTTTTCAAAAAATATGATAGTACAAAGATAAATATAAATTAATGATAATATGAACATGCAGAGTAAAACCACTGTTATTTAATCTTGTAAAAATGTAATCTCTATATTTGTATGTCTGTAAATGTGCATCTTAATACAGTCACACACATACACGCAAATACATCAAAGTGAGATTGAACTCTAGATGCTATTATTTTCTTTTCTCTTAACAATCATTTCTATAACCTCCAATGAAATAATTGGGCATACGTATGACTTTTCTCTAATAGTATCTGGTAATTATGATGAAATCCCTAAAAATGTAATCCATTTATTTGATCACTATCACTGAGCAATGGGCTTGTTGCCTGCTGTACATGAGTTGATAATCACAACATGTTTTTAGAGAAGAAACAGTTTATTGCAAGTTGATGAACAAAGAGTTAGGAGAAATAAATATCAAATGTATCTCCCTCTAGGTAAGGGAAGAGATTTATACTGGTTTTGGAGAGTGAGTTTGAGAATTAAGGAGTCAAATTTTATTGGCTAAGGAGCGGGTTAAGGGCAAAGAAATGTGGACTTGGTTGAAGTGCATCGTTTAGTTACAGGGCAGAAGTTTATTGGTTAGTTACCAGGCAGCCCAAACATGGAGAAGTATGAAGACACTTGACTCAGATAACTGCAGTTTTATGTTTCTGTTGATGGGCCTCTGCCTGGGCAGCTCCCCTGCACTGAGTGAGCAGGTTTCAGGTGATGTTCAAGGCTGGTAGGCCTGAAGCATGTTCAAGCCATGTCATCTGCTCATATATGTCCAGAATCTGCTCCTCCCTGGTGGCACAAGGGGTTAAGTCTAAGTACTGTGAAGCTATCTGCAGTGCAAGTTCCATCCCAGGCCAAGAAGCTTCCCACATGGTGCAGCAGACCTCTCCTGTCTCACCTGCTGCTCCCCTCAGCAGTGTATTTCAGTCAATCTGCCTGTTCTGCTCCCCACTCTGTCTCTGGTGAATCCTCTCATCCCCCACACCTCTGGCCTGCACCCCACTTCTTCTATGCATAAATAAATAAATCTTTAAGAAAAAAAAGAGGTAACAAAGACTATAAATAACATCCTTGAACGCTTTAGCATAATGGTTTGGGAGTTTGAAGAAACTGATAATGATACGACTTAACCAAAAGATTTTTTTCTCTACCTATATCTTTTAATTCACTAGACTTGTTAGAGAGCAGTGCACCTCACCACTCCACTCCCGTGAGTTCCTGAACAATAGCAGCTGGGGGAATGAAAAAGAGTTGTGCGGGTCATGAGTCTTGCCACTTGCGCACCGCCTGAATTTAATGGGGACAATTGGAACCAAGAGGCAGAGCAGATCCTGGGGTAGACTTTTAAAGACAGAGTCTGCAGGTAAGAGGGGGTCTCCCACTTCTGTGGAGTCTCCCACTTCCACTCTCACTCTGGCTCAACTGCCTTTCTTGGGAGGACTCTTGCTAGTGCTCAGGTCCTGTGCTTGGTCCTTCAGCCGGCTCTTTCCTGTGGTTCTTTTTCCCACTTCAGCTTTTTGGGAGATGGTGTGACCCCACTCTCTTGAGAGACTGTGGCAGCCACCCTCTTGACCTCATGGAGGATTCAGCTTCGCTTCTTCTGAAGTCTAAATTTTATGGTATATTTTGAACTTTGGTTCTCTACTTTTCTCCTGGTCCTTCAGGCCCTATCTAACCTCTTAGTGTGTTTCCTGCTGCAAGGTTCTCTTGGATTAATTCTCTTGGTGGCTCAGTTTTTGGACCTTGGCCACTCTACTTTGGACTCTGCCTGTTCGACCAAATGTTTGTCATTCAGTGGAATGAACAGGGCAGTTGATTTTGAAGTTTAATTAGGAGTTCATATTTTAAATTTCTGTTCCCTACTCCTTTTTTCCTTCTCTCTATTCCCTATAAATGTATCACCAATTAAAAATCTGAGCCCACTAGAGTTTGATTTTATGTAAAGTTGTCATTAACCCTTAGAATGAACAATATGAATTTTCCCCTTAATAGTTTGGGGTCTCTAGGCATCTGATAAATCCAGTATCATGATTTAATGGCTGGCTCTTTAATACACTATTTAATGTTAATATGTCTCTTTTTTATTTTTGGCATCCCTCTTCTAAGCTGTCTGAACCTCCCAAAACAGGATCTTTCTCACCACTTCTCAACAAATGGTTCAACTGCTTTTTACAGGAGCACTGCACTGTAAGAGTGCTCCAAACACTGAATTTTTTGGCAATAAGTGATAGTTCCCTGAATAAAAGAGGAGAGTGACAACTTGAACTTTATTAAAACTCAGTACTTCAAGAAAGTAGGGACTCTTGAGAATTCTCCTACCCTCCCACACCCCCCATCATCTTGATTTTCCTATTCATTGTGTATAATATATGGTCTGAAGATAATAGTTAAAATCTAGTTCCCTATCCTATTAACAAGAAGTTGGTTCAAGCACAAGATGCAAAAATTTTACCTTGAATGAATTGTTTCATTCTAGAACTCACTTATCATGCAATTCCATAAATAAAATATTTCCTTTTTCAAGTGGAACATTGGATAACAATGACAAAGGAGCGTCCATTTGTCCAACCTACCCCAGTCATTTATCAGATCCTCTTTAGCAGTTTAGGCCTTAACTCTAGCAGCCACCACATATTCAATGTGCATAAAATTCCAAATGTTTTTGAGCATTTTATACTTTACCTTTTAAAAAATGGCATAAATCTGCATTTTTATAGAATTGAAAGAACCAAGGGATTTCTTATTATCATATTTTTAAAACCTGATATGAACACATTTCCTCTTACTAGGATATTATTTATAACTTAAAACAAAGACAATACTAGCAAGGAGGCAGTTGATACTGAGACTCAAGGTAGAGGAAAAGACCAAGTAATTTTCAGTATAACAACAACAGACTTTTAAGCACAACAGTGGGTAGGTAGCAGGCAACTTGGTAAGATTAAAAATCAAATTATCTTGCAAATGAGCTATCCACAAAATTAAAAGTATTCTATTTTTTTAAATTATTTATTTATTTTTGCATACAAGAGTTGGGGTGTAGGCCAGAGGTTGGGGAGGAGGGGGCGAGAGAATTCACCACAGACAGAGTGGGGAGCAGAACAGGCAGATTGACTGAAATACTCTGCTGAGGGGAGCAGCGGGCAAGACAGGAGAGGTCTGCTGCACCATGTGGGAATCTCCCTCACCCGGGATCGAACTCGCACTGCAGATAGCTTCACAGTACTGAGACTTAACCCCTTTTGCCACCAGGGAGGCCCAAAATAAAAAGTCTTCTAAATAGTCTCATCTTTAACTTGGGGCCCAGACAGGCTGGTAGTTGCTGAAAATTGCTCTGCTGTGTCACACAACTACTCTAGTAGCTGAAGGCTGAAGCAGTCTAGGGAAGCAGAGCAGAGGAATTAAAGGAAAAATAGGAGGTCCAGTAGATTAAACCTCTTGCTGAGGTGGTACAAAACTTGAAGACTGAAAGACTTACAAATAGTTAAGATGAAAAACTGAATAGAAAAACTATTTTAAAAATTCTCTAAAAACTTCTTACGAATATAAAGATCTACCATAAACCAGAGAAAGGACAATACTATACGTTCTTCTGGATTCCTTGTGTGTGCTTTGTGAAAAATATCAAGAGAGTGTTTTAAAATAAATATTCTCCCTACTCACTTAAACTAGTAAGAATATTAGTAAGAGCTTTTTTTATTTTTAAAAACTTTTAAAATGTGAATAATAATAGACTTAGAAAAAAACCTGAAAAGAGTGCAGAGTCCACACACAGATTTCACTTAGTTTTTTCTAATGTTAAAAACTTACATAGCCATACACTATGACCAAATCCAGGAAACTAACACAGGTAAAGCTCTAATAATTTTGTTGAGCACCCAGAGCCTTTTAGTCCATGCAAGTCTCCATGGACTTTTTCCCTCCCTCTTCTCTTTCCCTTTTCTTTCTGTTTTTCTTTTTCCTCCTCCTCCACCTTTCCTCTCTTTCTCTCTCCCTCCCTTCCTCCTTCCCCTACCTCCCACCCCCCCCCTCTCCTTTCCTTGCTTGTTTTCTCTTTCACTCTTTATTATGCTTTCCCCTTTATCATTGGTTACACTGTCTTTTGTCTCAAGAAGGCCAGAATTACTAAATAACCTGGCTTTAGTTAAGAAACAGGAAATTCAGTGTTCACTTAAGTAAAATCAGCAGGATATATTCTTAGTTCTCTTATGAAAAGTGCCCTGCAGTCCTTGAGATGCACATTTCACAGAGTAGTTTTTTGCACAAAGCCTGTGATATGTCAACTTCGGGTTATTTATTTACAATCGTATTTCCTTGCTAAGGTGAAAGGTAAGCAAGGAATGAAAGCAATTATCACAGTTTTTTTCCACTGGGGCTGTCAACGCAAAGTGCCCTTGTGACACAGCCTGACACTTTTAATGAATTCCCAGGGTTATGCAACAATGCTGCTAACACCCACATCTGTCATTTGGAGATAGGGATTTTCCTTCCTTTCTTGAGCTTGGAAGCTAACATTCTTTGTCCCAACTAATGAGGATCTGACTTTATATTCTGGAAGAGGGCACTTTAATAATGTGTCTCTGCAGATCACATTGAACAAACCCTTAAAGTGTGAATTCCCACAGAACTGATTTCAAATACAATGTTTGATAATACTTTGGTGGAACATGCTTAAAGGCTTTTTAAAACCATATATATATAGATATAGCTGCATATATTGAGGAGTGGGAATGCCATGGTTGAATTTACCACTTTCCCTTTACGGTGCACTGCTTTGTCAGACATCCATTTCTATTTGTATGCTTGTTTACCTCTTTACTGAAAGGGATTTCTGAAAAATTGTTATGTTGAATTTTGGAAGAAATACATGACTGCCCAGCATTATTTAACAGCCTGTATTGAAAGAGGAAAACTGGCCGCTAGGAGTCATAGACTCTTGACTTCCTACTCAAACATGATTTTAAGGAGTCTCTGCTCAGTCTGCTTTGTTTTAAGAGAATCAAAATAACAATGGGTGGTATAAAAGGAATGAGAAAACAGAGGAAAACAAATTTTTTTAGGGTCTAATGTCATAGTATGAGCACTGGATTTGGATGTAAGCATGAGTTTTAATAAAACTTCAGCAATCTAGGAAGAAGAAGCACAGGTGAAGGAATGGATCTGCCTATAAACCTGCCCCTGGAGGTAACTAAAAGCCTAATGTACTGGGCACAGTCATAAATTTATGAGATGGTGGATCCAGCCTTAGTTTGGAAAAGTCCAATTCAGAAGATTCATTGCAATAGGTGAACTTGGTCAGGGAAAGTCCAAGCAGTGGGTAATATTAACACAGATATGCAGCTCTGGCTAGATTTCAAGTACTTATTACATTCAGAGCAGAGTAGCAGCCAAGAGCTAGAGGGATCACAGCAAATAGTATCTAGCAATAAAAAACTATGAAGGGTGTCCAATCACAGCCAATGCATGAAGGGTGAGAATGGGGCTGTGGTACCAGTGGAAAACTTATGTAGCACATTCAAGAGCCAAGATAGAAGTCCATGGATGACACCTTGATGAAGAGGTATAAGACAGGAATGGGCAAGAGAAAACTGGCAAAGTGGGTTAAATTTTAATAAAAAGCTCGTTAAGCAAATGGATCAGCAGGTAAACAGGTTTGAGGTTAAATGACTTTGGCAAAGTGGACTTTTCCCAGGTGCAGAGAGAGAGAAAAAAAAGGGGGGGGGGCAGGCTATAATTTGCTGAATTCATGGGTGCCTGGAATAAAATCAGATCAAAAACAGCAAAATAAGTTCCTCATCCCAGTGGATGAGATGACACTGATGGTCTTTAATAAACAGTCTTCCATGATCAGTTTGGTCAAAAACTGAGTGAAGCTCAATGCAAAGATGAAAGTCATTGGTAACACTAGCAGAGAATGTCTAGAAGAAGTCAGGGATAGACTAGCAAGTGAAGTCATCATAACAGGTTTAAAAATAAGTTCTTTAAATCAGTTCAGTTTAAGATAGACATCCTAAAGATCTAGGCTCTGTGGCCACCGCCATTTGGATGACAAAGACAAGGAACCTATATGTCCCTGAAATATGTTCAGTTAAAATAAGAGAAGACAGAAAAAGAATGGAAGACAAAAAGAGAAACAGAAAAGTGTGAAAAAAAAATGTTACAATTATATATATGTTAAACCTCCCTAGATTCACACCATGTCATTCTCACCATGTTTATTACCTGTATATTTTACGTGAGAATATTGGGACCTCCCTGGTGGCACAACGGGTTAAGTGCAGCGCTGTGGAGGTATTGGAGGCTGCAGCGTGAGTTTGATGCCCAGCTGGGGAGATTCCCACATGGTGCAGCAGACCTCTCCTGCCTTGCCCGATGCTCCCCTCAGCAGTGTATTTCTGTCAATCTGCCTGTTCTGCTCCCCACTCTGTCTCTGGTGAACCCTCTCACCACCCCATACCTCTGGCCTGTGCCCCAGCTTGTATGCATAAATAATAAATTTAAAAAAAAATTAGCTATGTTTTACTTGAGAATATCCACAAATAGAACATCTTTCCTAAACAGAACCATAAGTTAACATCAAGTGTCCTAACTTGGGAAGACCGCCTACACAGTTCAATTTCTCAAAACAAACAAATAAATAAGAATACAGGAAATGTATTAAGAACATAAATCCAACACAATGAAAAAAAAAAAAGCTATAGTATGGTTTTTACAATTCTAGACAGTTTTCTACATCCCCAAATTGCTGACATATGTAACCTAGAATGTTCTGTAGACCCGATTACTTTGTGAGTCCTGGTCAAGGATACATCTCCCCAAGGATTGGTTTAGAAGTCAGTGAAATATTTTGAGATCACTGAAAAGGTGATAATTTGTGCTTTCTAGGTAGTGAAGCGTGGGCATATGATTCATACGTGTATGATGTATACAATTCCCTCTCAACCTTCTTGCATCAACACTATTACAAGAATTCAATTGTAATAGGAGGATTTTGTCAGGAAAAATGTGTAGCTTTGGAATAGACCACTTTTTGCTTATATGCCACCTCTACCCTTTACTAGCTGATAACATCATTTGTACACTCAAACCTTGTTTCCTCATCCTTGTAACACATAATTTAACCTAACTCCAAATGTTAGTGAAGGGACTAAATGAAGTATCTAAATCTAGTATGTAGTAGGGTATGTATTCAATAACAGGTGTTTCTTTTCTTTGCCTCAACTCCCTTCCATGAAAAGTACTTAAGGTTTTAGCAGCCTACTCAGAACTGGGAAGTTCTAAAAGTCCTGAAATTTGGCACAGACTTCCAGGTTAGGATCCTTTTCTACAGGGTGAAATTTCTGAGAAACATTTTCTTCCACTGAAGTCTGCCCCATATGGTGTACAGTTTGTGCCTTGCAGACAATACCACATCTGAAAAGGAGTCGTTCACGTGATCAACCACATCCATTTGTTTATTTATGACAACAATTTACTGGCAGATGGCAGTGTCTTGTTCCAGCAAAATCAGTATATCACAACAATTTTCCAACAGATGGAAGTAAAATGTCTTGAGGAATGGATGTTTGGATGTCTAAAGGTGCTTTCTGTACTAGCAGAGGCCTTAAACCCTGTTTTGCCTGGATGTTTTCTGTTTCATTTTCCATATGGCTCAAAATTCTGTACAATAGATTCATTTAGTTTAAAATATATTCTTAAAAATTCATATGTATTAAAAGTTATTCACTTGTAGTCTTTCATGTCCACTGCATTTAAGTTTTATTTATAACCCTGGGATATCTTTGGGAACGTATGTCTTTAAATCTCTCTAGAGATTTATTTATTCTTTTCAGAACTACTCACTAGTCAAACAAATCAGAAGGCCCAGAATGTGAATACAAAATAAAACATGAGAAATCCATGAATTTAGTTAGGTAGAATTTATCTCTCAATACCAACCACCATGAAGTCATGCAGTATAAAAAATTTATTATAGGAAAGAATTTGGACCAACCATTCAATAATGTACATTCAAGCTAATATTATTATCATATTCAAATCAGCATGACTACACCATAATATAAAAATATGTGAGATTTGGCTAAATCTCTGTTTTCTACTCTCTAGATCCAATCTTCAGCTCCATATTCAGCAATGAAGAATATTCATAGCTCATTTGAACACAGGTTTTTCTGAAATTCAAAGTTTTTAATCTAAAGATAGAGTCCATTTTTAATGAAAAAGAAGCAGCAAAACCACTACTTTGCCAAAGTGAAGGGGTAGATACTATTTTGTTTTGCTATATATGTGGGGGAGGTAGTTTGCAGAGGAATTGTTTTCTTAATAAAGTTGGAATTCCAAGGGATTTCAGTGTTCATCATGCCATCATACCAGTTCATTATACCATTCCTCCAATTCCAAAATAGTTCTATTTATTCTAAAAATTCAAAATACGTAACTTGAAGTTCTTAAAAAATTGCATTTAATTTTAAAAAGGAGTCTCCTCACTCTCCCACTCACATGCATCAAGCCTAAGATGAAGAAAATGGAAAAAAGGCTGAAAATTCTTTCTCCCTCTGTTACTTTCTTTTCACCTCCATGAATATCTTTCTTTTCCTAGTTTTTGAATTGTTTGAATTGCTTTACTTCCAGATTGTGTGCTTTTGAAGGATTCTCTACTTTATTAGTCAAGATGTTGCCATGTCCCCTCCTCCACAGCAACCAGTATCTCATAAGAATATCCTGGCCTCGGGCCTCCCCGGTGGCGCAGCGGTTGGGCGCTGCGCTGTGGAGCTGTTGGCCGCGGGCAATGCCGGTTCGACGCCCAGCCAGGGAGAATCCCACATGGTGCGGCAGACCTCTCCTGCCTCGCCCGCTGCTCTCCTCAGCACTGTATTTCTGATCTGCCTGTTCTGCTCCCCACTCTGTCTCTGGTGAACCCTCTCGCCGCCCCGCGCCTTGCCTGTACCCCAGCTTGTATGTATAAATAAATAAAAATTCTTTAAAAAAAAAAAAGAATATCCTGGCCTCAATGTGTGACATCAGTCAAGTTAGCATAAGCTCCATATGTTTTCTATATCTTCCATACATATTGTATCATTCACATGACATGAGAAAAATCCTGATTTTACACTGGAGTGAACTCCAGATATTAACTAGTACAACCTTGTCTAAAAGTGAAACTCTGGGTCCTCCCTGGGAGTGCAAGGGGTTAAGTCTCTGCACTATGAAGCTATTGGCAGTCATTGTGGCCTGAGATTGATCCAGGCCAAGTAGCTGACTCACATGGTACAGCAGACCTCTCCTGTCTCACCTGCTGCTCCCCTCAGCAGTGTACTTCAGTAGATCTGCCTGTTCTGCTCCCAACTCTGTCTCTGGTGAATCCCCTGACCCTTGACCCACACCTCTGGCCTACACTCCAGCTCTTGTATGCATAAATAAATAAATCTTTAAAAAAATAGTGAAACTCTGGCTAGAAACATATGAGCAGGTAATAAGACATCCTGTATTCTAAGCATAGATTTTTGCTTACCAACCCAATGCTCTCTCCAAAAAACACTCTGAAATTAGACCGTACATTTCTGTGTAGTGTAAGCATTACCTACTTGGATGGAAATAAAGATTTATTTAATTGCTATCTTGCCTGAGGGATTTCAAGTGGAAGGAAGAGTCCCTTGAATCTTCCAATTTCTTGTACTCAAGCTTAGTAACAATTGGAAATTGTGCTTTGGCATGATGCCATTTCCTGGGCAGGGGGAAGCTAAGTCCCACCCTGGTGCAGTTTGCATTTAGTGTGTTTTGTAAATAAATTCTTAACAGATGGACAGAGCAGCAGGAAGCCAACGCCAGGGAGTCAGCAGGTGGACAGGAAAGCCAGAAATGGACTGGCACTGATCAGATTAACAAAACTAAAATATCTTGGGATTCACACATGCTGCCCACAGACTAAGTTGGCACTGACCAGATAGGCAAACTCAAATCAACCCTGAACATGGAAAATTTCCATTACTTTGCTCCTATGGGGTACCAAGATCCCTCCCAGATGGTGATGCCAAGGCTATAAATCCTTCAGAAAAATCAGTCTGCTTTCTTTTTCTTCCCTCAAAGTTGCCATGTAGCAGTAAGGTGAGGGATATATCAAATTATGAGGAATATCAAATTGTTCTTTAACTATACTAGCCACAAAAGTAAGCTGAGCAGGAGCTGGGAGAGAAAGGAAGATACTATCACTAAACCCTGTAAATCATCAGTACAATATCCCAAAGGACGAGAAAGATTTAATTTGCCACTATAAGCACATCCCCTTCTCTCCAGCCTCTGGCATTGCTTCCCATAATGTGCAACTCTAATAGCTTCATTTTAAGGTCTGCTGCTCTGCTCAAAGATATGACTCTTGCATAAAGAACCTCTGCCTCACACTAAGATGTTTCTCCCCAAGGATGTCTGCCCTTTGCCTCGAGACATACAAGTTAGCAGGTGAGATAAAGTCTGGCAACACAGGTCTAATGTTGGCAGGACACCCAGAAGCAGGGTGCTGGGCACTTGTCCTGGGCAGACCCAAGGGTTTCTAAATAAATGTCAAGACTTCCCAAATCTTCATAAATTCATAGCCTTAATTTGGAAAGTCTGAAATACTTTATCACATCACTTGAATGTTTTATGAGTTTTCTAATAGATGTAGCAAACCCTTGGAGTCAAGATAAATTAAGATTTATCTTGATATCTCAGATTTAAATTCTAACTTTGTCATTAACTAACTGCTTTATCATGGAAAAATGCATAAGATCACTGAGCCTAACTTTCCTCACTTCTAAAGTCAGGATTGTGAGAATTAACTGAGAACATGTGTATAAAGAACTCAGCAAAGCAACTGACACATAATAATGAAAGGTAATAGTATCTTTTATCATCACCATTATTGTTTTCATTTTTATTACAAATTGAAGTTGGGCTGGTATAAAGACCAATTTTAAAATCATTCTGAGATAGCATTGATATACTAGGCATAGGAGATTTGAAACCCTGTTGTGTGGTGAGATTTCAGAAGAATGGGAATATGCAGGGATAACTTTGGAGAAAATTAGATTTGGAGGCTCAACTTGCCTAGAAAAGGATCATAAAATCCACAAGTTACAAGAAAGGTGGTGAACCCAAGTCTAGTCCAAACTGGTAAACCTGAAATGGATAGAAAGCTCTTTCATGGCAAAAGTAATCCTATTAATCCCAGAGGACTGAGTAGGACAATAGGGAAAATAACTGATTCCCAATATACAGATTAAAAAAAAACAAACAAAAACCTACTGTATTGCAAGTCCTACGATTTCATGTGCTGCATTGACATCTTTGAACCTCATTGTATATTAAAGACCTGATATCCCCTGCTCTCACCTGATATGCCCCCTGATGAGTAGAGTGGACTCCCACCTAGCCAGTTCCTTGTGAGTCATACCAGCTAGTCTCTCTGTCTGCAGCCTAATGGGTTTGACTTTTCCTGCTAGCTCATGACATTATTAAAACAAACCACTATTATCCTACCACAGGAATGAGGGTTACCACCACAGCCCTGTTGCTACAAATCCTATACCCCGTAACCCCTGGTCGTCTACCCTGGTCTCAAATGCAACTCCTCTGTGACTGCACTGCATGCTGGGACAGTGAGTCTATGTGATTGATAAATTTCTGTCAGTCTAATGTATTGAGAATTAGATGTCTTTTTGACCATCTCCATAATTTCAAAACGAGAATCTTCCCTTTACTAAGGAAGTGAAGAAGAGCTAGATAAAATGCCTACTACAATCAAGTAGATTGAATAACAACAAATTTCCCTTCCCACTGGAGAACATGATCAGAATCTCAGTGCAATTAACTTGTATTTCACAGTAAAGGTTTGAAAGGAATACTGCATTAAATAGAAAGTTTAAGATAACAAAGACAAAAAGATGAACCCCCAGACCCAGTTTTCTTGGAGACTCTAAGCATCCTGATGTCCTGCCTAGAAGTAGACTAGAGAAAGTAGCCTTTAAGGGCTTGTTCTGTACTGATTCCCAACCAAAATTGGGCTGTCAGGACTAAGGACTATCTCTCAATGTTATCATTTTACCATTCAAAAAGGAGGTGGAAAAAGGCTAGGAAGGTTTAACTTTATTATGTATACACTATTCTCATAAAATGATGGAATGGTAAAGAAATAAAAGGGGAAGAATTTAGAGGCTTGCTGTTTTCATGTCTGTCTCAAAGATTTACCCTGGACATAGACCCAGGGAATTAATGAAAAAATATAATTTATGTTCACCCTTTGGATGGTTTCTATTCAGCCTTTATCACTTTCTATATAATCCTTGGATTACAGGATGGGGAGTGGGAATGAAGACTGAGCATATATGGCCTCCAGCTAGGCTATGTATTCTTAGTGACATTTTGAACTCTCAACAGCACTCTATATTAACTATAATCACATGAGCTAAAATCTGACTTTTTGGACCTGTGTACATATTACTTAAAATATAGATCTAACACTTTTAAATGAGATTATTTTTCCTTCCTATATTTATCTACATCTGAAATATAAGAGTAAAATGAGACTCTGAACTTTTTTTGACAGATATATTAAGATGTTCCTTTAAAAGCTTTTTGACATCCCAGAATTATTACAAGGATTGGGTTCCAGTTATTCTAAATGAAATGACTGCATTGTGGATCATTAATATGTATCATTATTGATTTGGATACCTCTATTACTATTATGAAAATTAAACAATAAACATCAGAATTTAGAAACAGCAATAAGTAATATAAGAAAATCTGTCTTATATGAAGGATTTTGTTTTTATTGAAGTACCATTGTTTCACAGCCTTGGTAATGTTTTTAAAGTGCAAGATTTATGTTTTGGCACCTGGGTTTTAGTAACAGTGTGTAAATTGAGAGATTCTGTTTGAGTTAACATGAATGTAATGTTTCCTTTATTTAATTGATGACTTTTGTCCTTATTAAGGACTGTCATCAGAGTGTGTAATTGAATTCCCCTAAAAATGAACCCCGAGATGAAGGTCTGAGTGCAAATAGTTTACGTGGGAGCTGATTACAGGAAATGGCAATAGGGAAGTGGGGAAAGAACAGAGTCAACCAAGGTGCAACTTACTACCGTGAGTAAATGGAGCTCTCTGCAGTCTGTGGATTCTTGGGTTTAAAAATGTCAGAGAAAAGGGTAGAGAATTACTTTCCAAGATGATTTCAGTGCAGCCCCAACTGCAATGGGAGGGTGTACCATCTGCCCTCTCAAGGTCTCTTCCAATCTTATGATTATATGATTGCTCATTATCAAAAATTGGCTGGTAATTGGTTTGACTCAGAGAGGTCAGGATGTGAAGGGTACTGCACAACCTTTTGATTTTATAGTGAAGAACAATGTAGTTGTCCCAGCCAAGTTTCAGAAGGATGTTTAATATTTTTTTTATAAATGTACCATGATTATCATCATGACTGCTAATTAGGAGAGATCATCTAGGCGTTGGCTACAATTTTGACAAGTAGAGGTGGGGCTTTGGAAATGATGGAAATGAGAGGCACTCATGGCAGATCCTTAGTGCTGCATGGGCACATACAGCACTGCTTTTGCTGTGTTTGCTTATACCACCTTCATTGTTTGTATATAATCAGATACTGGATTTAGAAATGACGTAAGTGAAAAGAAAAACATGTTTCCCTTTGCTTGCTTTTAATTTGAAAAAAAAATATTTTACAAATGAGGTTATAATCATAATTATGTGACTTTTATATGTGATTTTATGTAAAACTAGTCACCTAGAATTCATATTTTAAATGCACTGGCTATAACTAATTGGCCAACAGTGAATTTTCAAAGTGATCAATCCAATTACTGGCTGTCAAGCTACAAAGATCAAATGTACTTTTTCTCTTTTTAATATAGTTAGGAAAGATGTTTATATTCAGGACATTTTTTTTAATGCAGCAAATTTAGAGAATATCTCATTTTAACTGGGATAAGGGAAAGAACACAAATTATTTGAGTAAAATGAAGTTACCTTTAATTACTTGGTTAGTTAATTAATTAACTTTTGTTTGCAGGAACCCTTAAATTAAACATGTAGCAGTATAAAATTCTGGAGTCCAAAAAACTTTTCATTTTGTTGATAATATAGCAGAAGAGATCACCAGTTTGGTGGAGTTAAGTACTCTGAGTTAGAATTTAAACTCATAGCACCAATTTTTAAGTTTATGTTCTTTCCCCAGCACTAATCAGGAAACAAAACTATTCAATGGACAATTTCAGAATCAATCTTAAATCTCTCAATTTGAAAAACAGAAGCCTGATGTAAGCTATGATGGAAAAATAACTTTTTCATATTAAGTCTAACCTCTGTCCTTCACTTGTTAATAATCATTGACTCTACGTAGCTAAGTTTCAAGAAAGAAAAAGTCAAGATCAGAAAGCTCACTGTTAAACCTGATGGCTTCGCCTTTAAGCTTGACACAAGGCAACACTTTCTGGCAATCATATTCAAGATTACAGTAGATGAGACTGGGTATTCAGGATGGTATGGTTGTAGACAAGAAATGTTGAAAGGTGTTCTACAAGAGAAGAAAAATCAAAACACAAAATCCTGAGAAAAATGACAATAAGACTACAAAACCAGAGGCATGAGCAAGAATATTATGAGTGAACAACAAAACATTGAATGGGTGGAAGAAATGAACAGAAAAGAGATAGTTAAGTGTTGGAGAGCAGACACCAGCTCACAAAGGACTTAAAACATAGGAATTTAAGCCAAACTCCCATGATAACCACTAACCAAAAATTCAGAATAGAGGCTCAAAGAAAAAGAAATACAAGATTGACAGAACCACTAGAGAAAGCCATTCAGAGAGAGCAGAGATGGAAAGAAATGGAAAAAGAAACAGAAAAGAAAAACAATCAAATCATAAAACAAAATGACGATAATAAACAGTACATATTAATGATCATCCTAACTGTGAATGCCCCCAACTCATCAATCAAAAGGCACAGAATGAAAAGGTGGGTTACAAATTTCAGTTATGTATAATTTGTTTACAAGAGACACATTTAAAACCAAAAGAGAGTAACAAACTAAAAGTAAAATGTTGGAGCAAGATTTTAAAAGCTAATAATGCAAAGGGAAAAGCAGGAACTGCTATTTTCATATCAGAAAATCTAGACTTTCAGCTAAAAAATAAAAGTAATCAGGGACAAATGGACACTATTATAATGATTTAGGGAATGATTCATCAAGATGCTGTTATTAAGATTTATGCACTTAACACAGGGGCTCCTTGTTATATAAAGGACTATTAACACACCTAAAATAACATCTAGACAAAGATTCAATTATTGTTGGAGACCTCAACACACCACTGACACAAAGGGATAGATCATCCAAAAGTAAATTAACAAAGAAATAAAGACCTTAAATGAAGTGTTGGGCCAGATGTATCTTATGAACATTTGTAGAGCTTTACATTCCAAAAGAAATGAATACACTTTCTCCTTAAATGCACATGAACATTCTCAAGAATATATCATATACTGGTGATACAAAACATGTTTCAGAAAATATATGAAAATAGAAATTATATCAAGCATCTTCACAGGTCACAGTGGTATAAATCTAGAAATTAATTACAAAAAGAGTCCTGGAATAAGCCAAAATGTAGAGAATCAACAAAACGCTTCTGAACAACTCCAGGTCAAGGAAGAAATCAGCAAGTATTTGGAAACTAAGAAAAATGGAGAGACAAGCTACCCATAGCACGCTATAAAAATACTACTACATAGGAAGTTAATAGCAAGACAGGCCCATATTTAAAAAAAAAAAAAAAACAAGAAAAAGAAAAATTTCAAATAAATAAACTCTACAGCTGAAAGAATTAGAAAAAGAACAAATGAATAAAAAAATCAATGGAAGGGAAAAAATAATAAAAATTGAAGCAGAAATAAATGAAGTAGAAAACAAAAAGACAGTCCAGAGGATCAGTAAAACCAAGCGCTGATTCTTTAAAAATGTAAGCAAAACTGACGAGCCCTTAGCAAAGCTGTTGAAGAAAGGCAGAGAGATAACCCAATAAATAGAATCAGAAACTAAAGAAGTAAAATTGCAACATGCTGTAGAAAATATATAGGATCATTAGAACGTACTACAAAAATATTTTAGAATATTCTTATGAGAAACTTCAAAAAATAAAATTCAATAAATATCCATTAAGCAATTATTATTTTACATCATTTTGTTAAACGATGAGAGGTTACAGAGATAAAGAAAAAGGGTTTATCAGCTTTAAAATTATTATTCAACAGGTAACAGAACACACATAAATGTAAAAAATAAAAATAACCAAAACAGGACATATTGTAACGAACCTTAGAGGAATATGATGTGATTTAGAGGGGCAAGGAATCACACAGTGCTTGTGAAAGATCTCTATTTAAGAGAGAACAGGGGTCTGGAAATATTGTCTGAATTCCTGGTATCAATAGTATTATTTTTTTAATTTTAAAAAGAATGCAAGTTTGCATGGTATTCTAGTAGATTTCACACCCTCTTCACATGCTAAACCCTTTTAGTAAAAGAAAATTCAGTCCAAAGTTGAGAGGTAATACATGTAAAATGCATGTGACATGCACACACTTCTTTCAGAGGTGGCTCTCTGCAGAGGAAGAATTCTTAAGACCATCCTGTTTCTACCCCACCTGTATTGCAAAGTATAAAAATGTTTTAAATTACTTAGGTGAATTGCTAACATTATTTTAAAAATATCTATCCAAATGCTTCCATAAGTTGGGCCACATTTATTTCCTGGCTTTATTTACCATGGATAACTGAATACACCCACAGATGTGTGCTTTGGTCAAGAAAGTACTGTGATTTCAGCATGATAAGAAGTATAATGATTTAAGGACAGGATCCCAAGAGGCACAGAGGAAAGATTGAAAACAGTCTTGAAGGTCATATCAGAAGACTTTGCAGAAGAAATCATGTACATAGTCTTAAATGAACACTGAGATGAGCCTTGACATTTGGGTAGTTTTTTTCAAAGCTGGACAAAGGGGAAAACTTTTTCTCCATAAAGACAGTGTGGAGTCAGTTCCCCTAAAGGCGTCAGATAGACTTTTGTCAACAGGGTCAGAGTAGGTCTCTAGTCACCTCGATATAGGAGTTAGAATTCGATCAAGACTCTGTGAGTTTCAGGTCTAGTCATTTCTTTTTTTTTTAAATACACTGCTGAGGGCAGCAGCGGGCGAGGCAGAAGGGGTCTGCCACGCCATGTGGGAATCTCCCCGGCTAGGCGTCGAACTCGCTGCCAACAGCTCCACAGCGCAGCGCTCAACCGCTGCGCCACCAGGGAGGCCCCCTATTCTCATTTCTTAAAGAAGGCAGATTGCTTTGGAGTGGGAGCAGTAGGGCTCTGAGAAGCTTCTGTTCTTGCTTAAGTCCTTTGTCCTTCCCTAATTGAAGACGAGATCATCACCTCCTAAGCTTCTGACCTTTTCCTAATTGAAAAAAGCAATCATTGCTCCCCCCTTTCATGACCTAGAAGAATATAGTTTGGCGGGGGGGCTCATCCAGTTCTAGATTTAACAGTAAACATGATCTCTCTATCTAGGAATCTCATCTTTAATCTCAGAGTAAAAATGAGATCACCCCTCCTTATCTGTCAGGTATCTTGATGCCCCAGGTCCTAAACCACAGGATAACTATTCCTGGCCTGCTCCATTATTCTTTTGAATTTACAAAGATGTGAACTCTCCATACATGTATAGGTATGTTACCGTGTTTCCTTTGCTAACCTGTATGATACTGTTTTGATACTCATCCAGTCTGAGAAGAACTCAGAGGGGTGCAGGATATGTCTGTTGTACCCCAAAACAGCATGTGCAAAATCACTGAGTTAAGCACGTATGTTTCTTGCTCCCAGGGAAGCGAATAGTCCTTGTAATACAAGTTTAGCTCTCACAAAGGCTTTATGTCAGGAAGTAATAAGAGATAAAACTGAATTAGTACTTGTAATACTCGTAGAAATCCAGTACCTCCTGAAGAGAAGTAATTTTGCAGGAATCAAATTCAGCATCCTTATCTTGATTCAAAGCCCATCTTTAACTTCCACTCAGGTTTGAATCCTTTGGCATATCTAATTTTAATAATTAAAGGACTCTTTGGACTACACAGCATCTAGTGTTCTTTTATAATTCATAAGCTTGGAAAAGTTTTAATATTGTATGGATATAAATGAGCTTACTAAAACAGGCTAACAAGCCATCTGCTTCGTGACACACACTTCCATAAATGTCATGAAACTTTATGTTACCATAAAATGTGGCAACAAGGAAGCACCTTTCTGTGGAAGAGAAGTTCTCTAACAAGCTTTTGCAGGGTACTCTAGTCTTTCCTTAATCGGGCACATCACAGCTATAACAATAAATGCCTCTAATAGAAACAAAAGAAGAATTGACTGTAAACTTTCATAGGAGAAAGCCTGATGTTTTGACCATGGTTTCTATATTCCTGTCCCAACAAAAAAAGGTCATTACTATCCAAGTACCTGTGCTATTTAGAAGACCATGCAGGTCTTAAATCCTCTTCTTTCGAAGACTAAGATACTGAACTAGAGAAGAGGATTCATCTATTTTCTTAGTGATGTATAAACAGTGCATGTTTACTACTCTCTTCTCATGACAAAAGTAATTTTCTAGTGTCTCTCCATAAACTCTGCTGCTGCTATAGTTAAATTGTCTCCTGAAAGAGTTAAACCAGTTCTCAAGGACAAAGCATTTTATTTCTGCTTGTAAGAAGGAGCATCCAGTGAAAAATGTGTTACAAAATACCCATATAATCATCAAAAATAGGTCAGGCTTCAGTCTGCTTTCATCGTTAGTATCAGTCATGCCCTTCTAATGAATCATACTTTTGCAGTCACCAGGAGTTGAGACAGCCAATGTCCTACTATATGTGGCTTTGCATGGACTCATCAACAAATCTGCAAACTCCACAAGCCTACTGATTTATTTCCATGTGGTTTCAATGTCTTCCTTGCTTACAGGTATACACAAGAGAGAAGTAACCAGGAAACAACAAATATTCCATAGAAAAGCAATTTTGCAATGGTTCAGGTTTTATGTTCTAATAATGCTGAAATCCCAGCTTCCAGGATTCAGTGTACTGTATCAGCAATAATGAGTAAAACTACTGAAACTCATTAAAGAACTTACTAATCAGTACGTTAATTGAGGCTATCTGCTTCCCATTACACAGAGACAAATTTAGCAAGTTACAATAGTTCCCAGAAAACATCTGTGGAAACACGTCAAAATTAATGATAAATAAAATAGAGCTCCCTTTGTGGTTGATTTTTTACATAGCTGAATATGAAAAAAGTGCTTTCAAACAAAACTATTCGTTATTTGTCAAATCAGTAAAAATCCCCAAGCCATTAACAGAATTTTTTTTAATAACCTTTTAGCTTGAGGTGAACAGAACCTAAAATAGTCACTAACTTGAACCATATAGTGGGATGTAAGTGGTCTTGTGAAAAGAAATCTATGAAATTTATGGAAAAATATAGAGGTAGTTAATAATTTTCAGAATATGTGAGAAATAGCATAAATCAAAATTATCTTTCTAAGAAAGAACTGACAGACTGAGTCATTAAGAACTTTCCTTTCATTAGGAGTCTGTTTTTAGGTGAGACAGGCAAGCTATTTAGGGTGACACAGCAGAACAAAAAGAAAGACTGTAAGAATTAAGTGAAAGGAAGTTCAAGTTATTGAATTATTTTATGTAGTACATAAATACATGCACATACACGCAAATCATACTACGAAGTCAGCCACTCCCCTTGATCTAGACACTAAATTAAATATTACCATCATGCCACTTTTCTGCTTAGAACTTATCAATAGTTTTCCCTTATGATAAATATAAAGTTTCAAATTTTTTTTAAAGATTTTATTGATTTATGCATACAAGCTGGGGTGTAGGCCAGAGACGTGGAGTGGTGAGAGGATTCACCAGAGACGGAGTGGGGAGCAGAACAGGCAGATCGATCGAAGTACACTGCTGAGGGGAGCAGCAAGTGAGGCAGGAGAGATATGCAGCGCCATGTGGGAATCTCCTTGGCTGGGTACCGAACTCGTGCTGCAATGGCTCTGGATAACTTCATGGTGCTACGTTTAATCCGTTGTACCACCAGGGAGGCCCTAAAGTTTCAAATTTTTGATGGAACACACAAAATGCTGCATGAATGAACCCTGACTTTCCATATCACCTCATTTTCCCCATTCTCTCCTGTATTCTGACTGCTTTTATACAGACACACACACACACACACACACACACACACACAAATATATGTATATAAACTTGTGTACATACTTATCTCTCTGATCTTTTCCTGTGTCTTGATCCTTCCTGACTCTGAGTGCTTTCCATGTGCTATACCTTCCCAAAGGGCTCTCCATGTCATTGCTATTCTCACTCTCCATACCTGGGTAACTGTCAGTCTTTCTTAGCTATCTGCTGAAATATCTCCTCTCTTTGAACTGCAGAACATAAATTATATTTCCCTATAATACACTCTTATCGAAGCCTTTTTTTGTAAACTTTTACAAAACTTTGGACCAATTTAATGGGTGAATGTTTAGTGGTAAATTTGGCAAGATGAGTAGTTTACTCTGTATGAAGAATAATGGAGGGAGAACATGATGCCGGAGTTTCCAGGTTGGGCAACTGTATGAAAGATGGTGCCGTTCACAGGTATAGGAAAAGACAGAATGAGAAGAGACTTTAGCAGAAGGGAGGTAATGAATTCTTTTTGGGGACTGTTTAGATTTAAGTGTCTCAAGGACCACCAAAGAGAGATGGCTGGCTCACAATGGTACATCAGTTACAGAGCAAATACGTAAGATATAGACAATACAAAATTGGGAGTTTTTGCCCTGTTGATGACAAATGAAGCATCTAAGTGACTACAGGGAAATAAGTAAAGAGAGTATAGTATAATACACTGCAACTAAAAGTTAGGTCTAGGAACAGGAATGAAACTGAGAAGCAGCAGAGACTGTCTAGTGGCGCAAGGGGTTGAGTGACAGTGCTGTCAGGCTACTGCCAGCCACAACAGCATGAGTTCAAACCCTGGCCCCGGAGCTAGCCCACATGGTGCAGCAGACTTCTCCTGTCTCGTCTGCTGCTCCCCTCAGCAGTGTATTTCAGTCAATCTGCCTGTTCTGCTCCCCACTCTGTCTCTGGTGAATCCTCTCACCCCTCCCCCCCCCACTGCACCTCTGGCTTAGATCCCTGTTCTTGCATGCATAAATAAATAAATCTTTTTTTTTTTTTAAAGAGAAAACCCAAGAGAGTTGGTATCAAAAACAAAAGAAATATTCTTTAAGAACAGGAAGATCAAGAGTACCAAATGTGTTTAAAATGTTTAGGAAGATATGGACTAAAGCTGTTTGAGATTTATCAGTAATGATTACCTTGGCAACAGCAGTAGGAGTAAAGCGCTGGGACAATGAGTGACAAGGGAGCAGGAAAAGTACAGCACTCTTTATCAGGACCTTTGTGGAAAAAACTATAGCATCTACAGAGGTTATTACATGTAGTTTTACTTTTCTTTTGCCTTTTCAGTGTGTTTGTTTAATTTATTTGCATAGCAACAAAAGCCTTTTCCACTGCTTATGGAAAAGAATCAACAGGGAGGCAGAAGAGAGGCTATGTAAGAGAGGAAAAATTAGAAAATCAGGTCTTCTGAGAGGCACAAAATAAGAGTGAGAGAGTTGGCTAGAAAAATATGGGAAAATTGAAAAGCAATTTTCAATGCACAGTGGAAGCCAAAGACATGAATTTACGTTCAACCAAAATACACAACTCTGAATCCTTCAGCTGTGTTAAGCACCTGAGATGTAAAGGCAAGATTAATCAGGATGTTTTCCCTTTGCAAGTTCAATAGCAAATCAGGTAGCAGTATTGAAAATATTGCTAGGAGAGTTATGAATGACATGGTAACTTGAAGTCCAATATGAGTAAGATATGAAATAAAGACAAGGTGAGATGAGAGTTCTGAGAGATAAAATGGAGATGAAACAAAGGATTGAATAAAGGATGAAGAAGGAAGTAATTTGTTTATACTACTTGAAGGTTAGGAAATTAAGCCAGTGACTGGAATGTTTAACTCAGGTATTTATTTTTCTAAATCAAAGAGCTACCTTTATTTTATATCTTTTGTTTATTTCTTCACAATATAGGCTTTCTCCCATCAGGCATGGTGACCATAGTTTTCTCACCACCAAAGCACTCAGTCCTCCACCATAGTCCATTGTGCTTTTCTCTCCCTCCCCTCCTGGATACCTCAGATACATGATCAACTTTCAAGGGTTGGCTTTAAGACTTGTGTTTGTCTGATCCTTTGTTTAGTTACCCAATATTCCACATATACATGAAACCTGTATTTATCTTTCTCCTTCTGACTCACTTTACTTAGGATAATCCCTTCCAGTCCCATTCAGTTGCTGGAAATGGCATGAGTTTATCTTTTTTGACTGTTGAGTAGCATTCCAGTTTGTATATATACACTACATCTTCTTGATCCACTCTTCTTTTCTGGAGCATTTAGGGTGTTTCCATATCTTGGTTATTGTAAATAATGCTGTCATAAACATAGGTGTTCAGGTTTCCTTTCAATTTAGTGTTTTTATGTTCTTTGGATAGATACCTAGGGGTGGTATTGCTGGGCAATATGATAGAGTCATTTTATTTTTTTTAGAGATATACACATTTCTTTCTATAGGGGCTGGAATAGTCTACATTCCCACCAACAGTGTAATAAGGTTCCTTTTTCTCCATACGTTCACCAGCACTTGTTTCTGGTTTACTGATATGGGCCATTTTCACAGGTGTGAGGTGGAAACTCACTATGATTTTGACTTGTCTGAGATAAGTGAAAATGAACATTTTTGTATGTACCTATTGCCATCTACATATCTTCTTTATAGAAGTGCCAACTTAGTTCTTCTGCCCATTTTTTGATTTTTATTTTGTTTTTGTTGAGTTGTATGAATCTTTTAAAGATCTTCGACATCAGTCTCTTGTCAGATGTATGGTGCACCAATATTTCTCCCATTAAGCAGAAAGTCTTTTTGGTGTGGTCATTGTCTTTTTGTGTTTTTTTTTTTTTTGCTGCATGGAAGCTTCTTAGTTTGATGTAGTCCCAGTTGTTTATTTTTTCCTGTGTTTTCCTTGCTGCTAGAGATTAGTCTGCAATAATGTTTCTGAAATTTATTTCATGGAGTTTTTTCCCTGTTCTATGTATTTTGTAGTATCAGCTCTTACATCTAAGTCTTTTATCCATTTTGAGTTAATTTTCATGCATGGTATGAGAAAGTGATCTAGTTTCATTCTATTGCATGTGGCTGTTCAGTTTTTCTAGCATGATTTATTGAAGAGACTTTCCTTATTACAGTGTACATACTTTGCTCCTTTGTTATCGATTCATTGTTCATAACTATATGATTTTATTTCTGGGCTCTCAATTCTATTATATTAGTCTCTGAGTCCATTTTTGCTTCAGAACCATGTTGTTTTAATTATTATGGCTTTATAGTATAGTTCTATTGTTCTATTTATTTGAAGATTGCCATTGGAATTTTTATTGGGATTGGATTGAATCTATAAATTGCTTTGTGTAGGATTGCCATTTTGACAAGGTTGAATCTTTCTATCTCTGAGCAGCGAGTATCTTCCAGTGTCTTCTACTTCTTTTAACAATATTTTACAGTTTTCCTTGTACAGGTCCTTCATCTCCTTTGTTAGGTTTATTCCCAGGTGTGTGTGTGTGTGTGTGTGTGTGTGTGTGTGTATGTGTGTATGTGTGTGTGTGTGTTTATGTGTGTGTTTGATAAGATTTTAAATGGTATGGATTTCTTAATTTCATCTTGTTCTGGTTCATTATTTGTCTATAGGAAGGCAACCAGTAGTACAAATGTGGCTCAAAAATGAATTAGAATTTGAAAATCTTTAGAGCATACACTTTTTATTTTATTATAACTTT
This sequence comes from Scalopus aquaticus, assembly GCA_004024925.1. NCBI lineage: Eukaryota > Metazoa > Chordata > Mammalia > Eulipotyphla > Talpidae > Scalopus > Scalopus aquaticus. Next base: position 78,037 of record PVIJ01003264.1, read on the forward strand.
GACCATTCCCTATTTTGTTACAAATGACATAATTTTCATATGCATATTACATACTATCCCAAATGACATTTGAATATTCATCATCTAATCCAAATTCCTTTCCTTTTGTTTCAGGAAGGAAAGGGAAGTTTTTCTGTTTGCATTCATTCTCAGTGTTCCTTGAAGTAGCAAAGATGACCTGCAGTGGCCAAGAAAGCTTGAGCATAGTGATACAATGGGCAATGACTTCCATGTTAGTGAGAAATGAAACTGAAATCAAACAGTGCTCTCAGTTTAAGGCAAGTTAGATGTTATTGATAGAGAAAATTTAAGTTTGGCATAATCAGTGACTAAATAAACAAAGGCTGAATAATTTTGTTGTTAAATATAAGACTTCTAACTTAAAAGACAGGAGTACACTTTCCTTCCTAGATGTATGATTCATGGCAAAAGGTCTATTCATGTGCTTGAAGGTCTACTAAATTGTTCACTAGTATTTTTGACACTGGTTCTGTAAGACTGTAGCAGCAGCCATTTCTATTACAGAGTCACTCTTTGCACAGCATCCCTCTGACAGTGAGAAGCATAAATGGACATTGAAATCAAGACTCACAAACCCTTTCTGCCAAGGATAAAAGAACTTCCTGGGGGCACTCCAAGCACTCTGCTACATTGCCGAATGAGATGAAAGGAAGCAAATCTTGTTGATGGTCATTCAGTTAAGCGGCCAGATTGCTGCTCTGTGCCTTCCCCACAGAAGGCCAGTTGATCACAACTGTTTAATTTTTAGAAAGCACTGACAGCACACAGTTTAGGGTATAGGACCCCCTGAGCTGTCAAAGTTTTTGTGAAAAGGCGATATGCAAAAAGCTATGTGACTGAGGAGGTAGGTTCCTTTTTGTGCAGCCATTTCTTTTGCTGTTGATTAGTTTCATCATATTCAGTAGAAAATTTGGACAAAATGTTTACTCCCATTTGAGCACCACCAGCACCACAGAAACAAAAATCACTCATCATTGAAGGAGTGGGACTAATGTACAGATAGAATTTCCAAATAAAGCTTGATGGCTAGAACAAGGGTCTCCCTCTATCAATTAAGTGCCAAAATATTTATTGGTAATGAGAGTTTGATACCAGTTATGATATTTAATTGCTAACAGTTTTCAAGCCTCACAACTCTCTTTCTCTTCCCCTCTTCCTCACTTCTGAGCAAGCTAAGAAGTCAGATTTGTTTTGTTTTGTTATTGTTTTTGTTTTTGGCATTAGTAAAAGTTGAAACCCTGTAGGCCCCAGGTCATATGGGGAAATCCTCATCCCAAGCTCACTCTATCCAACATAAAGTGAGCTCCCTATCCAATATAACTGCTACTTCCTGAAGACATATATGGACCTACTTAGGAGCCTTTATTGCTCTTTTCAGAAAATCTCATTATTTACATCCCCTGAATATATGGTATCATCAGTCTTTGACACCCAAAATAAATTCTGGGTGATGGCACCATACCAATCCTGCATAGTGACAACTACATTAAAAATTATCAAAAGAACTGTATTTTGGGGGCTTCCATGGTGGCACAATAGGTTAAGTTACAGCACTATGAAGATATCCAGAGACACTGCAGCATGAGTTCAATACCTGGCCAGGGAGCTTCCCACATGGTGCAGGAGACGTCTCCTGTCTCACCTGCTGCTCCCCTCAGCAATGTATTTCAGTCAATCTGTCTGTTCTGCTTCCCACTCTGTCTTGGGTGAATCTTTTCACCACCCCATACCGCTGGCCTACACTCCAGCTTATATGCATAAATAAATCTTAAAAAAAGAATTATATTTTTATCATAATGACTGTGAGTTATAACTTATATCTAGTTTCTCAGTCTCCTATTTTCCAAAAGGAATGCCTGTGTTGTCCTAGTCATATCAGTACTTCTATCAAGGCTAAAGGGGAAGAGAGGGTAGGGATAGAGCTCAAATTCGTTCACAGAATTATGAGAAGATTGAAGACTTAATGTCAATTATAAATAGAGTTTCCTCTGAAAGGCTGTTGGCTCAGTCTCACCTTTGACTGGATTTTCAGAGAGTGGGCTAAAAAGATGTTGATAACTAAAGCAAACATGCTTTTGTCCTCAGGAAAATTTCCAGAAATATCTTAGAATCAGAATAGGAATAGGGGCAAAAGTCACATGAAATTAGACTCAGAATGGCTAGTGACTGTCATTTGATGTTTCCATAAAGGAATAAATAGAATAAAACAGTTGATATAGCTAGAATTCAAACAATGTGGTACTTCAGATTCCCCGAATACTGGCCAGAGCAGCTAGTAATGGGAGTAACACCAGCTGTGGAATGAGACAACACCTATCTGACTCACTTTGGACAATACATTTAAGCAAGCCTCAGGTTTTCATGTAAAATGGTGATAATATTCCTATTCTGACTAATTCAGATATTTTCAGTATCAAAATAGCACAACATACACAGAAGAGGTAAAGTGCACATAGCACATAAATATAACCCATTTCAAAACCTACATATCATATTTCCAAGATACCCTTATTCAGGATTCTATGAGTCTTATGCAAAGACTATTAAATTTCACTTGCAAGCAATTATCTTTGAAAATCTGATTTTTAAAAATCTTTAGCATTTAAAATGAAAAATTGGTATAAGAAAGAAATGCTTGATTTTCCACAACATTCACATCACTAAACTTTGTTAGGTACTTACTATATGCTTTGAATACAGCACTGAAGCACAGAAGGTATGAGACAAAGGGGCAACTGATAGTCTGATAGACAGCAAAGGAGAAAAAAGGTTGCCTCACGTGTGTGTGGTACGGTAGCACAACATCTGAGAAGGTATGACTCTATACCTCTGAATCATATACAGTGTTATAAGCAACCGTTGCTCAATAAAAATAAAAAGAATTAGAAACATTGCTTTATCATGAAGCTGAAGCAAAAAAAAAATAATTGAGCAAACAAGATGTAATCATCAGCCACAAAAAATATAAAAATCCAGAGGGCTGAGAAATGAGTTGTATGTACGTATCTTGCTGGGTTTTGCTTAATCACGGCAAGTTGTAGGTGATCCTGGAGAAGAGAAAAATATTTTTACAAATATTTGGTATATTTACTTAAGAAGATAGAAAATATTACAATGCTGATTTGGACAACTTTCCATTAAAATTGTTGTTAAACAAAATCATTAAAAATAAAGTAATTCTAGTATTACTAGCTGGAAAAGAGAAACCTACTGTTATTCAGATGTACTGATGATAGGAAGTGCATGATTGCTATGTTTTTGTTGCACTCCTGTTAAGGCCTATTTTTTTCCTATAGTTCCAAAATTAACAATGAAATAATCTTATATTATACACACTTGTCACAATTTACTTACATGTATTAGTGCTATCTTATGGCAATACAGTATAAAATAAAAACTGGATAAACTATTAGTGCTGTTATGAAATGATAGCACACTACAAAAAGTCATCCAGGGCCTCCCTGGTAGCACAAGGGGTTAAGTCTCAGCACTATGAAGTTATGGGCAGCCACTGCAGCAAGAGTTCAATCACTGCCAAGGAGCTTCCCACATGGCGCAGCAGACCTCTCCTGTCTCCCCTGCTGCTCCCCTCAGCAGTGTATTTCAATCTGCCTGTTCTGCTCCCCACTCTGTCTCTGGTGAATCCTCTCACCCCCCCCACCACACACCTTTAACCTTTAACCTACAGCCCAGCTCTTGTATCCATAAATAAATAAATATTAAAAAAAAAACAAAAATCCATTCATAATTTTGTTTATATCTTCCCCCACTCACTGTTCTTTCTACCTCTATATAGCACTATCATCTCCATAATTCCGTTATCAATTCTTCTAGTCAAAAAGGGCAAGGGATCTCAAACCACCACCATCTCCCACAAATACAAATTCCCAGGGTAAAGAATATTCTATATTTTTCTACAAAAGGAAGGACTCAGAACTGAATGAATCTGTTGTAGATATCCTTTGAGATAAAGATGAGAATGAGTTATACAGGTTAGTGGGAAAGGAAATGCTACTGTGACTCTTAACAATCCCTGAATATGTATTCATACATGTGCTGAGATCATTCACTAAGTGTCCACAAGAAACTGGCTATATTTCAGACCACCAAGCACAACCATAACTTGGCAACTTGAAATTGCAACAACGGTTTGCTTGTGTTGTAGGGGAAAATCCCCCACCTCTTGTGTTCTTCTCAGGCTAGATGAGAAATCAAAACAGCAACAGATAAGCTGGCAAAGGAAAAATCAATTTAATAACATGTGCACTGGGAAAGCCATTGTGATTATTTAGGTTCTGCTTACAGTTAGAGAGAAAGGGGAACAAATCCTGAATGAGCCTGAGATGTGAAGTAGAAAAAAGGGGGTGACTTCCCACAATGAGGGGGATGACTCCATCTTACTCTGAAGGTTTACAGATAAATCTACACCTGGATAATAACCCCCCAGACTACAGTCTTCTAGGCCATAAAAAGGGGAGTAGTGACTGTTTCTTCAATTAGAGAAAAGGAAAAAAGCTCATAAATATCTCTTCTTTTTTTTTTAAAGATTTATTTATTTATACATACAAGCTGGGGTACAGGCCAGAGGCATGGGGCGGCGAGAGGGTTCAGCAGAGACAGAGTGGGGAGCAGAACAGGCAGATCAGAAATACACTGCTGAGGGGAGCAGCGGGCGAGGCAGCAGAGGTCTGCCGCACCATGTGGGATTCTCCCCGGCTGGGCATCGAACTTGCGCTATGCCGACAGCTCCACAGCGCAGTGCTCAACGGCTGTGCCACCAGGGAGGCCCAAAATCTCTTCTTTAATTAGGAGAAAGACAAAAAGACTGAGGGAAAGTTAAGAGTTCCGCCTTAGACTCCAGAGTCTTCCTTGCTCTCATATGAAAATAATCATATTATTTCAAGTTCTTCTTAAGGCATTCAAGGCCTTTGTTGATCTTAGTTCCACAAATCAAGATAACAGTTTCTGGGAAAAGTCTATCTGACCCTTTTGGGGAGATCTATTCGACACTTGGCAAATAGGAATAAAGTCAGAGTCGGGTACGTGACAGAAAAACTATAGGGCTGTCCTTTACCTATAACTAAGATATGACAATAAAATTTTTCAATTACGAATCGGAAACATCTCCCTAGTTACAAAGACAGAATGGACAGTCTGTCTACAAATACTGAGTTTTTGAACCTATGAACGATGTGTGCTTTCCTTGGCACACAGGATCCCCTCCTGTAAGAGCACCCCCCTGATTTTCTTCTAAAGAACCCTATTCTGCCTGTCTTTCCCATAAATTTTGGGAGTGCTAACCCTTCAGGCCCTAAGCATGAACATGTTACCCAAGTCTCCCTACTAACAGTATCTCACACCCTGGGCATTAGTGGTTCCTGGAATATGACATTTTCTAAATCTCTCCTTTTCTTCTATTTATTATTTACTTACTCATCCATTTTGTTTATGTAGAGTTATTGCAAAGCATACAAAAGTGTTTCGATTATTACTACATTTCTTATATGTAAAACCTAATGCTAAATCAATGAATGGTGAAAAGGTATATGAGCTAACTAAAAATAACTTTTGGTAGTTATCAACCATGCAATTTGAGAGTACTGAAATTTCATTACCTGACTTTACACTTTTTCTCATCAAAACCAACCACATTTTGGGCCTCCCCAGTGGCGAAGCGGTTGAGCGCTGCGCTGTGGAGCTGTCGGCAGCGGCGACGCGAGTTCGACACCCAGCCAGGGAGAATCCCACATGGTGCGGCAGACTTCTCCTGCCTCACCCACTGCTCCCCTCAGCAGTGTATTTCTGATCTGCCTGTTCTGCTCCCCACTCTGTCTCTGGTGAACCCTCTCGCCGCCCCATGCCTCTGGCCTCTGCCCCAGCTTGTACGTATAAATAAACAAATCTTTAAAAAAACAAAACAAAAAAAAACCACATTTTTGTGAAGGAGTAGTGTATCATGTCTTGTGGAATGTCTTCCACAGATAAACGGTTGCAATGTCCTCCATTTTAACAAATGGTGAACACTAAAACAACTATGACTATACTAGTAAAATGTAAAAATAAATTAATAATAAAATATATTCATTCAAATCTACACATCTCCCTGAATACATACAGAAATTATATTTTTAAGGTCCTCCCTGGTTGTGCAGGGGTTAAGTCTTGGTGCTATAAAGCTGTAGCCAGCCACGGAGGCATGAGTTCGATCCCTGGCCTGGGAGCTAACCCACATGGCGCAGCAGACCTCTCCTGTCTCACCCGCTGCTCCCCTCAGCAGTGTATTTCAATAGATCCACCTGTTCTGCTACCCCCTCTGTCTCTGGCGAATTCTCTCACCTCCGCCCCCCCCCCAAACAGACACACACACCTCTATGCCAGTTATTGTATTCATAAATAAATAAATCTTTAAAAAAAAGTTAGAAATTACATTTTTATTGGGTGCTTTTTTTTACGTCAATATACAACGTCTGTGTATAGATATCTTGATCTATCACAAGACTAGATCATTTCAAAGATAATGGTACTGAGAATTCCTGGGGCGAACAAAGAGGAGGGAACTTAATAGTTAAGGTCTTTTTTCCTGAACCATAACTCTACCATATTGTTCTTTATATTTTCTGTCCCGAGGGTGTGAGAAATTTTGTCAAATCATGTTTGTCATATCTTCATACAAAGATATGACTACGGACACTGCTGTGGAACCCCTCCACTTCCTACTCCCAGTGGAAAGAGCAACGAATATACACATTAAGGTAAGAATGAGGTCAAGGAGCCTCTTATGGAAGATAATTTTCTAATTTATAGTATGAGAAGGTACCGTTATTGTATTAAGAAATTCAATAGATTATGCCATGTCAGTTCATGAGACTAAACATTAAAAAAAGTTATTCATTGAAATGAGTCATTTATATAATTTCAAATATAATTGAACATTGAAACTTTAATACATTATATTCAATGAGTAAGTCTGAAGTTGAAATATGGTGTAAGGAAGTAATTCATGTTCCTTTTCTTTCTCTATTTTTTCCATTTTTTCTTTTTTTAAAGAGCACTATTTAAAAATGCTATATTCTGCTGAAAGTTGTTTCAATTGAAAGTTGGCTTGGGAATTTTTTTATGCAAAATTTCATAAAGTCTCAGCTTTCTATAGACTGCATGTTTTTAGGAATTACCAAGTAAACAGAATATCACAGTGCAAATAAAAAATTTTGATTTAGGGCCTCCCTGGTGGCGCAGCGGTTAAGCACTGCGCTGTGTTGCTGTCGGCAGCAGCGATGCGAGTTCGATGCCCGGCCGGGGAGAATCCCACATGGTGCAGCAGACTTCTCCTCCCTCACCCACTGCTCCCCTCAGCAGTGTATTTCTGATCTGCCTGTTCTGCTCCCCACTCTGTCTCTGGTGAACCCTCTCGCCGCCCCACGCCTCTGGCCTGTACCCCAGCTTGTATGTATACATAAATAAATCTTAAAAAAATTTTTTTTTGATTTAATGTCAAGCTTATGAGTTCTCCCCATTGTCTATAAAATGATGAAGTGCATTAGATAATATCATTTTCTCTGTGTCCCTGAGTATCCTCTATTCAGTAAGGAAATTCACTGAGCCCCTGTCAGACAGGAGGCTGAGTGTGAAACATTTTCACATACATTTATGCAGTGAACCTGCTTAGCTACCCAAAGAAACTACATTTTATTCTTTTTACATGAAAAGAGAATGATGTTCAAGCAAAGAATAAATAAAAAAACTTTTACAAGGTCACAATGATAGTAAGGAACTGAACAGGGACTTAAACCCAGCTCTGCCTAACTTCAAAACCTATTACTTAAGGATTTGCCTCTGGTTGACTGATTTTTCAAGTGAAAACAGTACTTCTCTTTAGCAGTAGCCAGCACTCAGCTGTCAGAGTTATTTTCAAATGAAAAATGGCATCATTCTTTCCCTTCTTCTTTTAATAGGTCATGTAATTTATCTACTGATACGTAGGTATCAGATAGTTATATGTTTTATTATATAAATACTTATACAAAATAAAAATATTTCCATGCATTTTTTTTTTATTCTTTTATCTATACCTCTGTGTTGCAGTGGTGGTTATGGTGGTGACAGTCGTTGTAGTAAGTAGTAGTAGTAGTAGTAGTAGTAGTAGTAGTAGTAGTAGTAGTAGCAGTAGTAGTAATCATTTATATCTTGATCAGAGAAATAATAGAGTTTGGGTTGAAAATCATCAAATGTTACTTAAGTGCTGTGGATGTTTGGAAAGAATCTTCTGGGCCAGTCCCTATTTTAAGTATCACAACATAAAAAACTAAAGCATGCAGTGTATATTCAAGTGGTAAAATGTATATTAAAAATTAGAAAATCTTTATGAAATTATAGAAAAGATTAAGCAATAAATTTTTCCAGTGTAAAAGTAAAGAAGTAGAGCTTTTCTTAGATTTGACAGTCTCAATGTATGTACTAAAAAGCTACTGTTTTTCAGGATGCACCATTATTTCTCATCTTTAGGACAGCAAAAATTTTAGCAAGGAGAAAATTTGACAGAATAGAGTACCATTAGAATGATTTAGTAAAAAAACAAAAACAAAAACAAAAAACCTGGAATTCATAAATTGAAGTGCAGAAAGCACCTGTTTCCTTTATTAAAATTAACAAAAAAGTAGTATCTCTTCTAGTCTCCTGTGCTTGCCCTAGATCAAATCTAGCAAGATCATCACATGAAAAATAGCCACAGCATACTTAATTAACTTCCTTAATTACTCAGAGATCAGTAGCAGCAAGAATATCTCACATGGGTTCATCTTAGTTTTACTCTACTATCAAAGATGTAGCCAGGTATTTTTAGAAAACAAATGAGCAGAGTGGTAAACAAAAGTCACCAACAAGCAATAAAAAGCGTCACATCTTTGACCCAAAGCCTTGCTGCAGATCTACTTTTTTTAGAAAAGCCACTTCTAGACTTTCATGTTTACCAAAAGTGCTCTTCAGAGTCCTGTAGGTTTAAAGACATGTGTGGTCTGAAAGGAATTAGAAGGACTCTACCTCTAACTGCAATCAACTAAATCAAGGATAGAGCCAGTATTATGGGATCTCAAATACTAGTACCCGGCACCATGAAAAGTTAATTACAATCCCTGAAACAAAATGGCATTTCATTTTGCATCCATGAATCATTCTCTGTCTGGTCTAGTCTCCTGAGATTCATTTTTCATAGTAAACTAATCTTTAGAGTGTCAGACTGTGATTAGCGATAAGTGACACATTTTACAGATTGGGTCCTCCAAGCTGTGCCCACCCTGTTGCTATAGAAAGTCTGGTAGTGATTTTGATGGCAATAATCTTGATATTAGGAAAAGTGGCACAAGAATTAAATGTGTATTTCCTTACAAAACGAGCTTTAACCAAGATTTCTTATCTGGGATATTTTCATGCTTCTAAGTAACCAATGTAATTAAATAGATTATAATAGATGGAACCAACAAGTTTGACATATTTACTATTTAGGGTGGAATTTCAAAGGTTACGATCTCAGAAAAAGTTCTCGGCCTATTAGCTTTAAATATCAAGTGTTCTAAATGTCTTAAAAATATTCTGAACCTTAAAAAGGCAACACATGTTTTAGGGATGTTCTTTATCCAAAAGTTTTACAGATAAAAGAAGATAATGAGAAAAAAATTTGAAGATTTAAGATGCCATGAAGAACACATGTGTGAAACAAAGTGGCATGATAGACCCCTTGCATCCTTAAAAGTGCTCACTGTTTACCTTTGATCAACCATGCATATTCAACTTTTATCTAACTTATTAAAAGAACATTAGAATTTGTTCTCCGTATAAAGAACCAACGATGGAAATGAAATTCTTTTTGAGTCTTCATTTAGCCAACTTTTTTGTTCATCATGTCAGAAAGAAATTTCATACTTCAGGATGGAAAAAATGAGTCCTCCAAGTAGGAAGGTAGAAAAACCTGTCAGAGGTCCTTCTTACTAACTTTTTTCTCAAACATACACACCGCGAGGGGATCAGGAAGTTTACCCTTAACTCTATGGCTAGGGGATGGGGCTTAATGTGTATGGGAGAGATAAGGGAGTTAGTTGTCCTAACATTCATTTGCAAATCTCTTATTAGGAAGAAAGCTGTAAGTCAGAATAGTGTTTAATATTTTTCTGTGAAAAACAAGAAATTTCATAGAGAGCTTTCCTAAGTGTATTTTACACAGCATGAGGAACTGTTCATGACAGACTCAGATTTGAGATCTACGGAATTACTGCTTAAGATTCATGCCATTCACTAACATTTATGATATAAAACATAGGAATTTTAACACATGATCGCTGAAAGAAAACTGCTTTTTGAAGATAGCTGTGACTTTATGTAAGACCTTCTAAGTTACGTGAAAAAAAAGAGTAAATTTCATGTTGCTGACACCAATCCTTTGCAAAACCTGCACATATAAAAGTTGAGGAGTAAATTATAGCACTAATAAAGTTAATCTGGTAGAGTCCAAAATGGCATGTGCAGCAGAGAAAAAAAGAAGCAAACAAAAACAGTTCATGCTGTTATAATTGCTACAATTTCATTGGCAATTTAAATAAAATAATTCAAATTGCTGCAATTAACACACACATGGAATTCAAAGGATGGTGAGTGACCTCGCACAAAATACACTATGGAACAAGCCCTCCTCCAAAGAATTAACCTTCATAAATCAATTGTATCCGAAGGATGCCTGGCTTCATGCTTTGCCAAAATTATCAGCACCGGAAAAGCAAGGTCCCTAAATGAGATTACCTATCAACAGCAAAAACTGTCTCCCAGTTTATTTCATCCACATGAAATCACAGAGACTGGCTGTGTAACATTCACAAACTCCCCAGCTAAAGGTGAGATTTTGCTTTTTCTGCATGGGTGCCCCACACAGCTCAGAAGGAATCATCAGCAAGGACTGCAGGCTGCTGCGTTGCTGAGAAGTGAGTCTGATTCACATTGACAGAGATTCCACTTTCACTCAACTGCAGGGGCATGAGACCATCTTGTCCACGGTTTAGGGCTGGATAAAGGGCTCTCTCCCACAACACATTAGAGCACGGTAGCTACAAATTGTTATTTGAGTTTTGGGGGAAATGTGTTCAGTGTTTCTCCAGTCACCTGAACCAAATTTAAGACATATTATCTCGGACACATTGGAAGCTTTTTCTCTTATAAGGTCAGACTTATGCAAGCCCAGAACAGATGGTACCAAGAATGATGACTTGTGTTAAAAAATCAAAAAAGTAACAGTTGGGTGAGTTTAATATGAGTGAGAGATGACCTCTACAATCCCTGGTTCCAAGGTCTAGATCTGACTGAGGCAAACTATTCGAACTGCCTAATACACAGGCTCCAAAGTGCTCTTAACATCTGAAGTGTGTGATTTTTCAAACTCTTTAAAAATAAACTTCACTAGAAGATACTGTTACAAGATCATAAATCTCTTCTTCCTAACATTTTTGAGTTCACAGGTAGGTCCTTCCTAATACAAAGACAAAGGTAGTATTGAATTACTATTTACATTTCCCCTTAAAATTTTCTTACTAGTTCTGTATTTGTGACATGTATAATTTATATTGATGCATTGTTTAATCAAAACAATATTGTAAACAAGGTAGTTCATACTAAATTGAATGTATATTATGGTTGTTATGTCACTGGCAATAGGAAGTAAAAGAATGGTTAATAAGAGAATAATTTGGGGCCTCCCTGATGGCGCAACGGGTTTAGTCTTAGCACTATTGGGTAGCCCACAGCCACTGCAGCTCGAGTTTGATACCTGACCAGCACAGAAGCTTCCCACGTAGCGCAGCAGACCTCTCCTGCCTCGCCAGCTGCTCCCCTCAGTGTGCTTAGTCGATCTGCCTGTTCTGTTCCCCACTCTGTCTCTGGTGAATCCTCTCACCTCCCCACACCTCCGGACTGTACTTCAGTTCTTGTAATCATATATAAATAAATCTTTAAAAAAATAAAGAGAATAATTCAAGTCAACTTGAAGGAGAAAGTACAACTGTATCAGCTGTGGAAATAATAACTGTGAATTGGGAAAGAAATATATTTCTTTGGAAGTTATTCATATAAATGATATTCCCTTAAATGTGGGCAGCAATAAACAAAATCACTGAATTTGATGAAGGTGGTCAAAGGTATAAACTTCCAGTTATAAGATAGATAAGTACTAGGGATATAATTTAGATCATGATGACTGTAGATGACATGCTGAATAGCATATAGGGATATAACTTAGGTATATAATTTAGATCATGATGACTATTGTTGACACTGCTGTGTAGTATAGTTGAAAGCTGACAGTAAATTTTAAGAGTTCTTATAAAGAAAAAACTTTTTGTTCCTTTTCCTTGCTTAGATATAATTCAAATCATGCTGCATACATTAAACATTACACAGCATACATTACACAGCACTATATGTTACTTTTTCACAATTAAACTTAAAAGATTAGAAGAAATACACGTAAAAATAAATTTAAAAATTCCAAAGCATGTTTTTAAATTAACATCCCTCCTTGAAGGAAAATGGTGACCAGTCTGCTAGGAAAAGTCTGTGAATGACCACGATTGGATCCAGAAGTCTCTGGAAGAAAAAAATGGGAAGAGAGGAGCTGGCAGAGATGTATATCTTGATGTTAAAAAGTTCAAGTCAAATTAGTTAGAAAATAAAAAAAGAAAGCATTGGAAAATTGAAAGTACAAATACAGAATTTAAATCTTGAAACAAACAGAGTTCATGAATACTAAAACTTTGTATGCAAATAAGTAGAAATAAAAGCATGTTCTTTTTGAAATAACTAGTTTTTAAAAGGCTCACAAAATCAAATTCTTAAATGGCTATTCTAAACATTAGTTGAAACTGCTTAAATGGCGATTGCTCAGGAATAAAAAAAAATTAGTAATTTATTCCCAAAGTGACCTTTTCTAGGCCATAATAAATCATCCATATATACTGTCTTTGCCCATGAACCTTCCATTTAAAGAAAGCAAAAATGGAAGGGCTGCTCAGAGTAGGAGGCAGTCACTGACTCCAATAAGAATGAAAATGAGCACATAAGCACAAATTTAACTCCCTTGCTAAAATTTGTTTTTGAAGGAAGTGCATTTCTTATTGCTACCCACCTGAAATCATCCCTTCCTCCAAGATTTTTTTTTCATTTCTGTGCCTATTCAGGAGAAGAGAGTCATTATCCTTGCTGTTTACATTAAATGTTGAATATGAAAAGAAATTTAAAATGAATAAACAAAATAATTATTGACGGTTGTGCTTATCCCATCGAAACAGAAGCAGAAAGGAAAAACTTTCGAATTTGCTATTTGCAGATTTAAAATATTCACTATTACTCTTGTGGAAAAATAAAATCTTTAAATCAGTTGTTCTAGAGGTGATGTATGATGACTTCTCATCTTTTTTTTTTTAAAGATTTATTTATATTTGCATACAAGCTGGGGTGTAGGCCAGAGGTGTGGGGGGCTGAGAGGATTCACCAGAGACAGAGTGGGGAGCAGAACAGGCAGATCTACTGAAGTACACTGCTGAGGGGAGTAGCGGGTGAGGCAGGAGAGGTCTTTTGCCCCATGTGGGAATCTCCCTGGCCTGGTATCGAACTCGTGCTGCAGTGGCTCTGGATAGCTTCATAGTGCTGCGCTTAACCCGTTATAGCACCAGGGAGACCTGACTTCTCATCGTTTAAACCCTTGTTATTTTTAACTAAAATGTGTGCTTAATAGCCCCAGTTTTGTCTAAATTCAAAGCTGAAAACATAGAATATCATTTTATGATTCAACCTAATACACTGTGTGTTGCTGTTTACAAATTACAGGTTCTTCATCTACATTTATAAAATTGAACAATCAGTCTTTAAATCAAGAAGTACAAATAGGAGAGTTACAAAATTAATTTAAATCTTAATATTATAAAATCATTTCAGTTACAGCCACAGAAAGGGGAAAAACGAAACATAGCAAAGTAATCATTTTCATACTGTAGGGATGCAAAAGAAATCATCTTTGAGGATGGCAAATAATCAAGAAGTGTAAAATAGATCGATAAGAGATGAAGTGAAAAAGAAGTTTAATAATAACATGTGTACTTGTGTAAAATGGGAGAGTCCCAAGATGACCTTGCATCTCACCCATGTAGATTTAGACATCATCTTAGATAGCTTTGCTAAAACAAAGAAGGTTGGGAGAAGAAAGGAGAAATTCAGTTAAAAGGGGAGGGTACTGCAAACAAGATGTGTAGATTTAAGTTTTTTCTTCTCCAGTGAAAGGCAATAAAGAGATAATATCTTCCTGGGAGAGGCCTTTACAGAGATAAGTTAACACATAAATATCAAAATCAACTTGCATCCAGCCTTTAGAGTCTCTTGCTGAAAGATCTGTTTTGGGGTGGCAGATTTTTCCTCCTCCACAGTCTCCAATTGAGAACTTAAAAGATAAAACCTCATTTCACATTTTTTATGAATGACTGATATTTAAAATTTAAGTAAATGGTATTTAATATTCCCAGGATGGAAATGGGTTACCCATAAGCTACCCTCTACCATCATATTATAATTACAAAACAAACAATGCTACAAAGTAAATGAGGTTGATAATTCGGATAGTATCAGCATCTGATGTTATACTCTATTAAAAATATGTAAGTACATTGGAGTCTGAACAAATATAGTTTAAACAAATTTGTATGTAATATTCAGCTCTGAAGAGTTTTTTTGCTAAAATAATACAATGAATGATGAAAGGAGTAAAAACTGAGTTAAAGGGGAGTGAAATTAATCACTCCCATGATTTCACCTGCGCTTGTAAGTCTGATTGATCTAAGCTAGAAATAATCTACCTGTCAACATAGCATGTCTTAAAGAGACTAGTTCTAAACATCTTGGGAAAGCCTATCCTACATCTCTTGGGGAGATCTATCACTCACCGGGCATTATTTTGCCAATAAAGCAATCATGTTTCAATAGCTTCTTTTTCTCCAACATTAGATCTGCCACATATCTTATCTATTATTTACCATCTCTGCTGCCACAACCACAGGATGATAACCTGCCTATACTCACCTAGACTGTTTTTAAGAACCTCCTAATTGGACCCAGGAATATGATCTATGATCTTTAGAACTATTCTTTACACTGTACCAGAGTCAACATTTTCACATTCAAATCTGATCGTGTTATTCCCAGTTGGATCCATTCGAAACATTTTAATAGCTACCTGTTGCTCAATAGATTGACACATAAATCACACTATAGTTTGGTCACCCATTGAAACTTCAACTTACATTACTCTTGCTCCTCTCCATACTTCTGGCTTATGTCTTTTTATTTATTTATTTATTTATTTTTGCATGGAAGCTGGTGTGCAGGCTAGAGGTGTGGGTCAGTGAGAGGGTTCACCGGAGATTCACCGGAGACACAGTAGGGAGCAGAACAGGCAGATCGACTGAAATACACTGCTGAGGGGAGCAGCGGGTGAGGAAGAAGTCTGCTGCGCCATGTGGGAATTTCCCCCGGTGGGCATCGAACTCTCATGCAGCAGCCACCGACAGCTCCACAGTGTTGTGTTTAACCTGTTGTGCCACCAGGGAGGCCCTGGCTTAGGTCTTACGCAATTCCTGAAATGACTGTGCTCTCTCCCGCCATTGGAGTTTTAAATTTTACATAGACTCTTTTTCAGTCTGGAATGCTTTTTCCATTGTTTCTACTCCCAATTACCTACTTGTTTTGTACTATCCCTTCAACATTTTATTCAGGATCGACTTCATTTCACTTTTTTTTTTTTTAAAGATTTATTTTATTTATACATACAAGCTGGGGTACAGGCCAGAGGTGTGGGGCGGCGAGATGGTTCACCAGAGACAGAGCGGGTAGCAGAATAGGCAGATCAGAACTACACTGCTGAGGGGAGCAGTGGGCGAGGCAGGAGAGGTCTGCCGCGCCATGTGGGATTCTCCCGGCCGGGCGTCGAACTCGCGTCACTGCTGCCGACAGCTCCACAGCGCAGCGCTTAACCGTTGCGCCACCGGGGAGGCCCGACTTCATTTCACTTTTAAAGCAGCATTTTCAGTGCATATTTATATGTGCTTTAGTCTGGGTATATCTCATTTTAATGTTTTTTTACCATGAAATATAAAAAGTATAAATATAACACAGAAATGCACCAAAAAACAATAGACAGTTCAATGACTTATCACAAAGAGATCACTTACGTAACCCACCAAATACATCAATAGAATTTTGCATGCAGAACCTGACACCTTTGGTCTCCTTTGAGGTTCCTTTTCCTATAAATTTTATATTTTAGCTATAAATTTAATTTCTAGTATCTTTATATGCTGTGTCAGTTGTAAGTAGGAATTATTTAACTTTAGAAAAATGTCAACTATCATAAGCTTTACATATTACTTATTTTAATACCATGAGGGTGTTCAATAATGTTCTACATTTCAATCTCTTTATTATTTGTGTGAGTGTATTTTCCTTCATTAGCCTTACCAGAATTTGTCAGTGTTATTAGTGTTTCAGAAAAAGCTCTTGGATTTATCAATCCCTCTATTATGTGTTTATTTTACAAGTTGGTTGTTATTTTGTATGTTCACATCTATGATTATGATTTTTTTTCAATTTTATGTACATTATTCCAATATTACCATCTGTTCTTTTTCTGTTTGATCATTGAGTTTTGAAGCCTCCATTCCTTAGTCTAATTTCACAAGTTTGATATATGTTAATTTTATTATTCAGCTAAAAATTCCATTATTACTTCTTCAACTAGGAATAATTTTGTCCTAGTCTACTGATTTCTAGATTAAATGAATTTTGAATAGAGAATACATACAGAATAATTTTGGTCCTTTGAATGTATGAAGACTTACATAACGGCTGATTTTTTAAAAAGTTTCATATGCTTTTGAAAACAATGTGTCGTCTTCAGTTTTAGGTACTTTACATTACATATGTAGGGACAAGTTTATTGTGTTTTTTTTTTTATCTTTTTAAAGATTTATTTATTTACACATACAAGCTGGGGTTCAGTTTAGACATGTGGGGCGGCGAGACCGTTCACCTGAGACAGGGCGGGCAGTAGAACAGGCAGATCAGAAATACACTGCTGAGGGGCGCAGGGGCGAGGCAGGAGAGGTCTGCCATGCCATATGGGATTCTCCTGGGATGGGCGTCCAACTCACGTTGCTGCTGCGGACAGCTCCACAGCGCAGTGCTTTCACCGCTGCACCACCAGGGAGGCCCCAAGTTTATTGTTTTTTTGTAAATCTTCTAATCCTCATTGTATATATATTCTACTACAGTTAGAGAGTGTGAAAATATCCCATTAGAACTGTAGATTTATCTATTTTTTTCCTGTAGTTCCATGAATCTTTGTATTATCTATCTTAAAGCTATATTATAGTGTATATAGGATATAAAGATATATATTTTTAGGTAAATTGAACCTTTATCATTATTAAGTTTTTCTCTTTGTTCCTAATAGGCCATTTTGTTTACCTCAAGGTCTACTTGGTCTGATATTAAAGAAACTAAACCAGTATTTCATTTGCATAATTTTTATGTGACTAATATAACTTTATCCATATTGTATTTTTATTTTTCTACACCCATATGTTTTATATGAATCTCTTAAAAATAGCATATGGTTAGTTTTTTGGGGAAGGGGTCTGTCAATCTTTGTATTTTAAATGGAGTTAATCAATATACATTTAACTTAGTTACTAATATGTGTTTAAATATTGAAGCTACTATTTAATGAGTTGCTTTCTATTTGCCTTACATGTTCTATATTCTTTTTCTTCTTGTTCTTTATCTTGATTCATTATTACTTATTATTGCATTTACCTCTTCTATTTCTTGGAAATTACACATTACTCTACTTTTTTCTTAGTAATTATACTGGTGAATAGAACATAAATTTTGATTTATCAAAGCATAATGCTAATTGGCATTTTACCTTTTTCCCAGACAATGCAAAGACTTTTGAACATTTGAATTCTCTTCTTACCAGACTTTCATATTATTGGAATCATTTATTTTATTTCCACACATATTTTAGAACATTCAAATCATTTCTGTTATTGCTTTATAAGGTCAATAGCTAGATATCTTTCATAATGCTTCATTTTTGCCTACATTTCTAATCTTCCATCCTGATATAGACAGAATGGTTGTGTCTCTCCCTAATTCACCTATTGATCCTAGTCCCTGTTGTGATGATATTTGTGTATTCCTTAAATATCAGTTTGCTAGTAATAAGTCTTCTCAGTTTTGTTCTTCTGAAAATGCCTATTTTCCATCCTTATTCATAGAGAATATTATTGTTAGGTTTATAAGTTTGGTTAGGAGCTGTTATCCTTCAAAACTTAATAACTGATATATCTTTTTTATCCACTTTTCATTGTTCCTATTACTAAATCAGCTTTCAGTCTGTTATTTCTATGAAAATGTCTTTTTTTCCACTGTTTTAAAATTTTCTTTTTGTTTTCAATTTTAGACTTTATGTTTTACCATTGTGAAATTTATTTTTTCTTTCTTTTTTTTTTGCATACCAGCTGGGGTACGGGTGTGAGGCAGTGAGAGGGTTCACCAGAGACAGAGCAGGTAGCAGAACAGGCAGATCAGAAATACACTGCTGAGGGGAGCAGCAGGTGAGGCAGGAGAGGTCTGCCAAGCCATGTGGGATTCTCCCTGGCCAGACATCGAACTGGCACTGCAGCCATGGACTGCTCCACAGCGCTGTGCTAACTGGTTGTGTCACCAGGGAGGCCCTATTTCATGGGTTTCATAAGCCTTCTTAAGTGAATGACTTGATGTTTTTGATCAACTTTAGAAAATTCCTTCCCAAACACAGGTAGATTATAATCTTCCTAAGAACAGGATCTATATATTCTTGCAGTCATATAGTACCCAAAGTGATCAATAAGTATAATGATTTATCGATAATTTTTCTGGGATGCCTTATGGATATGTCCTCATTTAGTCCTTTCTCTTCTAATGTCTCTATCTCTCTTTTGTGTCTCATGTACCTAGTCCTTAAATATATTATACTTCTAATAACACTGAAACTGCAGTGATTCTCAATCAAGGTGCACATCTGTGGATGTGTTCAGTTACCTCACATGGGTAAACAAAGTTATGAGATAAATGTAGCCTAACTTATAGAAGCATTTGTGTATATATATTTATATATATAACAAATAGAGTAAAATCAGGATGGTCTTAAGAATCCCCCCTCTCTAGTAGAAACATCGATGAATGGATTGGGGGGGGGTACAGACTCATGCATTTTATATGTATTACCTATTGTCTTTTGCAGAAAGGGTTTAATGTGTAAAAGGGACCTGAAAACTACTACAATAAAATGAAAACTTTGCTTTCTTTCTAAAGTTAAAAAAAATTATCTAAATACCAAGCATTTAGGCTCTTTTCCCAGATCCCCATTCTCTCAAATTGAGATATTTTAGAAGTACTATGTATACTTTAATCCAGAGTTTATCTGTATATCTCTGCAAGACCTAAGCCATCGGGATGGCATAACTTTTGCTCTTTATCATCACCTATAGTCCAAAAGTTTAGCACAGTTAAAAAAAGTAGTATAAGAAATTAATGGATACATGAATGATACTATATAGATACTATATATTATAGTCCTCTCCTGTCTCCTAGAATAACTTCTTTAGAAAAAAGGAGTTGGTGGGTGGCTATCACAAACACTTGAAAAGTCTCAGGAAAGAAACATAAAAAAAAATTAAAGTCAATAAAAGGATGTAAAACCTTTACCCATAAAAGGTAAGCACATCTGACACAATCTGTTTTAGCAATATTAGTAAAGCTAAAGTAGAACAACTGACATTCTATATAATCATTTTAGTTAATATATTCACTAACACATTTTGCATCTATTTGTTTTTCTCTGCATAAACATCAATGAAAGATCTACTGTTTACTAGCTGCTTAACTTTTGTGAAAGTAGAACAATTATAAGTGAATTGATAAGTAATGAAAACATTAAGTGTTATATAAAGATTATGACTCCAGTGCCTAGTAGGGCAATTAAATTTGATGTTTGTTACTCTGTCTCACAGTGAATAATGATAAGGTTTCCCCTATAACTATGCAAATAGCTGATTGATAACAATAGAGAAGTGGTTATGGAGGCCAAATCTATTCATTATTAAAGATATGACTGAGCAATTCATTTTACAATTAAGGTGATTGGTAACAATCACTGTGATTAGGTACAGATGAGATCAATGTTGGACCCTAATGAGTATAACATAATAAATACATTTTACTTTTTAAATTTATTCAACTATGGTAGGAGTAAGAAAGGAATGTTATGGCACATTAGTACTTATAAGCTATGACTTGAGTACCAGTGCAGCAGTCTCCCCTGCTCTGAAGGGGATACATTTCAAGAACCCAGTGGATGCCTGAAACCACAGAGAGTACAAAGATAGTACAGAACCCAACATAAACTATGTTTTTTTCCTTATAAATACATACTATGCTATAGTTAATTTATAAATTAGACACAGTAAGATGTTAATGGTAACTGACAATAAAACAGAAAAAATTACAACAGCAAAGTGTAATGAAAATTCTCTTCTCTCTGAAAATATCTTATGGTACTAATATTTTTGAATGATACTTGGCTCAAGGTAACTGAAACCATAGAAAGCAAAACTGCAGACAAGGGGAGGGGGGCTCCTATACACTTGTCTGAGACCAATATCAATATGAACTATAATCAAACTATTCTGAAAGTAAAATTACATAATACTCAATACATTGCACACAGTATGAATTCACATGATCTATGTTAATCTTATTAAGTTGTCTTTTGTTTGTTTGACATTTATTTATTAACTCTCCTTATAGCAACAGTTTGATAGATAAGCAGTTTCTTTAAAACAAATTTTGTCAGATATTTTAAAGACTAAGATCTACTTTAATTTGTATATTTGATTTGAGTGGCAACATGTCCTGACTATATCAGATATCAGAATGAAGCAAATGGATAACAACAAATCAGAGAGCTTTAGAATTCCATCTGGATTGTCCAACAGGCAGACCAGAAATCTAAAGGAATGAACAAAGCAAAGCAACAAAATTATTTTTGAAAAAAAAAATTTCTGATTTATGGAAGGCATAGAATCAGCTATGACAGAAATCAAAACTATATTAGGTGTCCTAATATACTTATTTGATGATTTTGAATTATTCTGTTTTGCTTTATACCAGACAGTGTGTATGGCTGGGATATAACAATTTATAGTGCTATAAAAGTCTTGGTAAGGCCTGACATTTTGGTAAAGATAAGCACTGGACGCTAAAGAATAAGATAAAACTCCACGTACTGAAATGATGAAATGTAACCTGAGTCACACAGTCTTTTTTTCACAAGGTTGATAGAAGTGTTCATTGGAATTTGGACATACACTGCTTCATGTCACACCCTGAGACTGTTAGGAGTAAATACTAGGAGATACAGTTGGAAGATGTTTGATGGGGTCATATTTAGCCTACTTCATCAAACAAAATTTGATCCAATGTTGCAAAGAAAACCAAATTGTTCTAAATTACATTGCACCGCTTACTATAATAGAGCATAGACCATTTTGGAACATCGAACTCTCTCCATATTTTTAAAATAACTTTAATAAAGTTGGGGGGCCTCCCTGGTGGCACAACAGGTTAAGTTGCAGCACTATGAAGCTATCCAGACCCACTGCAGCACGAGTTCGATACCATCCTGGGTGTTTCCCACATGGCCCAGCAGACCTCTTCTGCCTCGCCTGCTCCTCCCCTCAGCAGTGTATTTCAGTCAATCTGCCTGTTCTGCTCCCCACTCTGGTGAACCCTCTCACCGCCCCCCCCACCAGCTTGTATGCATAAATAAATAAATCTTTAAAAAAATAAAGTTGGAAATACTCAGATTTCCAAAGCTCCAAGGTGAAAATGATCATTTTAAAAGATAAATTAGTAATTCTAGAAAATGTTTTACTATCAAAAGACAATATTTACAATAACTGCAAATGTTCTTTGCTTGCCACAATTAACCATCTGGCAAATGGGAGATAATTAGGTCATCATTTGGCAATGTGATCTCAATAGACAGGCAGAATACTAATAACAAAATGAACCAAGTTCATAATCTAATACAATTCATTTTCATTTCTCCAGCACTTCATTTTTGTTTTAAATGACTTTATTTGCTAACCCTTCAATATCTCTTTGCTGAAGATAAATAACAGAACACATTCTTAATTGAAAGACATTGGAAACTGAAAATAAACATGAAGTAATTTATCCTTGGTCATACTGCCAGTTTTGAAAATGACCATATTATTAGTTCAGCCCCTGATACTTTCTGACACAATGCACTCAACAAATATTTTCTGGACATTTGTCAGCACTGTATTGGTCACTATAACACCAATCATGAAGACAGCAAAGCCCTGACACAAATGAGTTAAGAGAAAGAAATGAGAAAAATTTTAAATGCAAGTTTTAAAGTAAAGTGGTAACACAATTTAGAATAACCAATTATTTAGCAATTAGGAGCAGTCAAAAAATGTTTCATAAAATGAGTCATGAGGATATATTTCAAAAAGTTTGAGAGGAAGCCAATTAGCTAAGGGAATTTAAGAAAATAGGAGTCTAAAGTGACATTCTTTTATTCCTTCCTTTTTTTCTTTTTTTTTAAATTGAAGTGACAATGTAGGTAGTAACCTTAAATAGTAAAGATAATTGATGCAGAGTAGCACATTTGAAAGAGAATAATGAGTTCAATTTCTATATCACTGAATTTGAGATTTGATAGTACAAGAACTTCCTGTTTAAATTTTGGAGCTATTAATCAAGATACAAGTAACATTGAAATAATAGTAATAAAAAAGACTGCCCAGGGAGAATTTATTGAGTAAGTACAGACAATGACTGAGACTGGAGTTCAGAGGTAACATTATATTTAGGAGATGAGGAGAGAGGCCAGCAAAGTATTTTAAGCAGGGACTTGTCAGAAGAATAAAGAGAAGCAGAATACACTGTCATAAAAAACAAATAGACAATAAAAAGAAGGGTGAACAGTCAGGTTCTATTTTCTACATTGATGCTATATAAAAAATACTAGTGCTTACAACAAAACATCAATTTTTCTCATATATCGATTTATGTATATGCAAGAGCAGCTCTGCATCGTGCTTTGAGCAAGCTGTACTTCATTCTAGATAAAGGCTGAGTTCAGGTGTCCTCCATGTGTCTCCTAATTTTCCTAGACCACCACTAAGTCGCATATTCTTCTCATGGCACATAGCGAAGTTTCAAGGAGCCATGCATTTTTAAAGCCTTTGTTTATTTCATGTCTACTAATATCCTATTGATCAAAACAAGTCCTATAACAAAGGATCAGAGATACACATTCCACCAAGTATAGTAATGGAAATTTTGCAAAGTCATCTGGAAAATGGCATCAAGGATTTGTAGTTCTATAATACGGACAAAGTAAAGAATTGAAAACAATCCAAAGCACAACTGAAGAATGTGATCAACTGCTTACTGTAGTAGAGCATAGACCATTTTGGAACAAGCAGAAGAGGTAGACTGATAAGAGTTTATTGGAATAGACAGGTGCAAACTCATCTCCAAGTATAAAGAAGGAGAGAAAATGAGAATTCCCTATAGTATTGATTATTTTATTTTCTAGAGGAATAGAAATGTATGATCTTTTAAGAAATATTTATGCATGAAACTAGCTCAATTAAATCAAAATTTCTGAGGCTGAAATGTAGATTTTTTTTACTTTTGTTAACTTTCCTCAGGCAATTCTAATGTACAGGAAGGATTTATATAAAACATTTGCACTGTGCAGTGGGTGTTGAAGAAAAATATGAATAGCCTCAATCTCACTTATAATGTAATTTCAATTTTACTTTTATGCCTGTGTATATAGTGTGTATTTATGTGTGTGAATACGTGTATATGTACAAAAAAGTAGGAAGAAGGACACAAACATCATAGTAATTGCTGGACTTGGGGAGAATAAATGCTTTTCATTGTATCCTTTGTAAATTTTTGTTTATCTAAATTTTCTGCAGTTAAATATACATTTTTAAAAATTTGAGACAATAAACATTACTACATAGAAATTCAGACTAACATAGATGCTCAGAGTGGAAACTGCAAAATATTGGAGATTCATGAAAACAAAATAATCTCTGAAAAGCAAAAATGATATATTTTTGATACCTGAAGAAAAAGAAGAAATTGAGAACTCACTGTTTTCTGTAAATGACCATGAATGGGTTAAAAGAGCTATAAAGATCATGAAGTGGAATAAATAAAGTGATATGCTTTCCTTTGAATCTAAATGATATCAAGTTTTTAACCCAAATGTTACCACAAGGATCTATCTATACAGTGAAATACCAGGTGAAAATAAGATTGAGAATAAGTTAGTGACAGGTCAGTGTCCAATAAGTATTTATTTCCCCATCTTTCATGAAACTTGATGCTAAAATTGATCATTTCATACCATGAAATGGGATAATTTTTCATCAGCCATTCTGCACCTCTCCAATTGAGGACAAAAATAAAACATACCACTTCAATAGGGGAAAAAAAAACTGGAATAAAATGGAGACAAGGGAAAAGTAGCAATTGCCAAAAGTTTGGATATATAAATATGCAAATGTAATATATCCTAGACTTTAACTTAGTTGATTTGTTGAGCCTTCACAAAAGATATGGGCAAATTTATGACCCATTTTCTCCCGTCTTTTAAAAAATTATTTCGTTTCTGAGCACTGAAAGGGGAAGATAGTCTGCATTTTTGTAAATAAATGTTCCTGTGGTTTGTGAGATCTAGGCACATATGTTTCAAGCATAAATGTTTTCTACTGGGAACTCTATAGAAAACCTATTATCGAGAATTAGATGATTTCATGCCTCATAAGTTTAATACTAACTGGCAGAAGTCAAAAGGAATTAACTTTTTCCAACTGTGTCACAACTCCAAACATTGTGCCAAACATCCTGGTTTTTTAAAATTGACTGGAGAAGATAGTCCATTTGTATTGAATTCCAAACTAATAATTGTTTTTGCTTTTATTATCATTTTTGCTATTGTTCTTAATAGTGTGAAGCAAATATATGCCCCTATTACTACAAAAGATAACCTATACCTCTAAAATTATTAGTGTTTCATGTAACACTAGTTACATAACGTATTTAATACTCTTAGACTACTTCTATATGGATATTGGCATTACTGAAGGAAATGGGAAAGTTGTAACTTAAAGATACAATTACAAAAAAAACCTTTTATTTTAAGCTATAGATAATTTCTTCCATAGGAAACCCTGAATATTTGCAGTCTAATTAAGCAAAGTTCAATGGCTGGCCTAAGCATGTTAATGACATAAATGAAATAGCTGAATTCCCAAACTCTGCATTCCAAACATTTAACTGCACTCTGTATCTTTCCTTTATTCAGAGGAAAGATTCAGGGAGGAGAGCTGCATGATCTCTCCCCCATGATATTGCTAATGACCATTGCTTAGTAGAGGGAACAAATTTTATCTTATACAAAACCCATCAACCTGAAGACACCCAAAGATCTCCACGTCCAAATTGAGCTTTAAGTTCTGCCCTAAGATCCCTTTAACCACTATTGACCTCCAGGGAGATGACTACAGCAAATGCACTCAGCATGCAGTAATCCTGAATGGGTTTGAAGCCAGATAAATAACTCCTCTCATAGTTGAAAGCTCAAAGGGAGATGAAGCTCTTGTTACATTAGTACTTCAAGAATATTAGCAGAGGATAACATTGAAAAAGTGGGGAGGTTTCCCAGAAACATAGGAACTAGGTTCATTCTTACTTCTAAAAAACAATTAATGCACAGTTATTCCTTTTAGCATAGAGGGATTCATTTACCATTTCTTCAGATTAGTACCACCTATTGAGGCAGGCTAGATTTACCCAGGCTACACGATTACAGTTGACTTCACCTGGCAAAAGAGTGAACAACAAAGAAGAGTAACCAGACTCAGAATAAAATAACATCTATTTGCTTTGTTAAATATAAAGAACACTGCCCTGTCCATGGAGGACTATGTGTATCTTGGCAGTGGGTGAGGTGTCAGGACAGGCATCTGAGATGGTGTGATGCTGTGCCTCTGACTGATAAAGTAGTATAAACCAATGCTATTTCAATTAAGAAAAAAGAAAGACAGGAAAAAGGGGCATATAAAATTCTTGAATTGGCAGTTACTATTTAAAAAGCTATACATCAAATTGTGAAAAATAATAACCATGCATAAATCAGATACAATGAGAACATTTTAAAACTATATAAAGGAAACAGAAAAGTCCAAGTGTCACATATGATAGCAACAGTAGAACAGGTCCTCTCCTCCATGGTACCCATGGAAATGCTTTGCTCATTAACTAGAACTGGAAAAGATCAATTACAACCTGTTACTTTGAAAGAAGAAATAACTATTTGTAGCACTCAAGTAAGCTTTCTTTTTCAAAATTCTTGATTAGAAAATGCCATAAACATGTATAGCATTTAAAATATTGTATTTATTTTTAGTACATTGATTTTGTGAATAGCTATTTAATGATATCTAATTAATTATACACATACTATAGATATAATCTTGTAAAATGGCATCTGTGTGGGGCTTCAGAGTAGAGGGAGTGCTTGTGCAAACAATTTTTTTTTCCAGTAATTGAAATGTTATTTACCTCTTCCTAACAGAGTAAGCTGTCTATAGGAGTGGTATTTAAAGGTAATGCTGGATTTTCATTTCCTCTATTCTGGCTGTGAATATCTCCTGACACCACCATCCCCACTCTTTTTTTCTTAGATGTCATGAAAGGGCAAACTCAAATATCCAGTGTTTTCATATAAAATGTCATTCATCACATGGTTATACCCATCCATTTATTGCAAATCATTATTGACAGAGGTCTCAGAAGAAAAATCTTAGGAATAACTCATGTGACATTAAGTCTGAAAGAAAGCCAAAATATAATCTGCATAAAGTCAGAGACAAAACTTGTACTAACCATGATTTATAATACTTTATTCATTTTTTCTCTTTCTGTAAATTGGTGCTTATATTCGTAAGCAAGTCAGATCATTTATTTTTAAAAATCCACTATTTAAAAAATTTCCATAGTGTAAAACTATTGACAGCTTTCCATGACTCAATAGATCATATTTGGAAAGACCAATTTGATGGTAGCCATTTGATCTCTGAGTGACATATATTCCAGAAGGAGGTTTAATTATACATCTGACTCCCACTCACCAATTTGGCAGGGTTTTATTTGATTTTTATTAACCATAAGACTTGAAAATATGATAGTTTTATCTTTCATTCTTTTTTATCCATCAAGAAAGTAGAGTTTGGAAACTTAAATTCAAATTCTTATAGATATAAGTTTTTGTTCCTTTTTTCTTTGGAACTGACAATTTTATTCCAAAAAGGAAAACAGAATTTTCTCCTGAATACTTTGGATTAGATAATTTGACTATGAGTCTCCTTTCTCCCACTTTAGGCCCCAAGTTATAGAATTAAAAAAGGGCTTATTACTAAGAATTCTCCTAACATTCCCCATTCAATGAGCCACTTTAATATACTCTAGGGAAGCAGTAACCTCAAGATTTAGAGATAAATGGGAATAAGAGCTATAGCCTATAGGTTCTAACTTCCTGCCATCCTCAGAGTTGGAATGTTTATACAATGAATATTTGAATGTAGCAAAGTAGTTGAGAGTACCCTAACACTTTCTGAATGACTTGAAATTTAGTATTTGTTTTGACACTTTATATGTGTTTTGGCCAAATCACACAAACTCCTTAAATCTCAGTTTTCTTAGTCTTTAGATGAACATCATAATAAAAATTTCTTCCCAAGGTTATTGTGACTACCAGTGAAATAATGCATGTAAAATACTTAGCCCAGTGCTAGACACACAATAAGAGAAAATTAAGATTCACTGTAAAATGACTCTAGTACTGTGCTCTACGAGTTCAAAGATGAACAAGTTGGTTCTTCAAAAAGTTCATAGTCTGGCGAGATACAGACAAGTAAACATACTCTTCGTGAGTGCAAAATGTTTTGGGGAGCATGCCAGCTGTTATGGGAGCACAAAGGGAGAAAACTCCAATCCAGAGAAAGAGAAGAGTAGGGTGACAAGACATTTGAGTAAGCAGATGCCTGAAACGTGGAAAGGATTTGGTTAGACTATTTTAAAGGAAGAAGGTTGTTAAAAATCAAAAGAGAGAAAGGATTCATGTGACCCAATCTGTCTCAAGGAGCCTTATTTATTAAGCCCCTAATTAGCAAAGGCCTAGGCATTAGCCAATATCCTGTATTTATCTTCTTTCAAGAACATAGAGCAGATCTTGCCTTCTCTCCTGAACAAAACACAAAGATACAACTAAGCAAAAAATTATGGCATTCTGCTTCTAGAGAAACCTCACCAAATTTTCTTCTACTTTAAGAAAAAAAAAAAAACATCAGCTGGGGAAAGGGACAGGTATTTTATTATTTTTGCTAAAAAATATAAATAAAATATAAATTTACTAACACTATTAATGTATTACAGCTACAAAAATTATTCTTAAACATTCGTAGTATCCTAAATATAATTCATCACTATGAAGTCTTTCTAGTACCATTGTCCTGATAAGAGGCTTTACATTTACTCTGATCCTTAATATTTTGGTTCCAATATACCCCATTCATCTTTTAGGTAAACTTTTGGGTGGTTCTGGAATTCATTAATGTTACTGTCATGTATAAATGTACTTTGTCTCTCTTCCTTGCATCAGTTACAAACTATCATATTATGAGCTGTTTATTTTCAATTCAAATTTGATAGCAACTTAGGTAGTGTTGAAGAGATTCAACTCTTGTTTTAGAAAGGTTCCCAGTTTCTTCCTAATCATTTAAATCCAGCTGGGAAATAAATTTTCTATTAGAACTCACTATTCAGACACTGAAAGTTTAGACTTCAACGATTACTCATTTCTAAAAAAATTTACATTTACAGCAAATGAGCCCCCTACCTTTCATCCTTGCCACTCCCATACATACATAGATTTAGAATAAAGCATTAATAAATAAAATCCTAGCTTTAATTAATATATAGTTTATATTTTATTATAGGCTTTATAACTAAGATTAATTAGAAAAACCACCAATGAAGTAGAATGAAAACTGGTAATGAAAGTGATTTTAGAAGTCATGTGAGTAAAATATTTAACAGAGAAGGGAGTGATTAACTGCACCAAATATGGTAATGAGTTAAACTGAATGAGGGCTGAGAACTGACCACTGTGTTTAGCTACGTGGCAGCCTTTAGTGACCTTGACAAAAGTAGTTTCAGTGGAAAGACAGAAGTAAAAGACTTACTGAAGCAGGTTCAAGTAATAATGGCTGGAAAGTAACCACAGAGCATGAATATACACAACTCTTGTGAGTAATTCTGCTATAAAGCAAAAACATTGGAAAAATAGCTGAGATATATGTAGGTTAAAAGAGGAAGTTTGCGGGCCTCCCTGATGGCACAGCGGTTGAGCGCTGTGCTGTGGAGCTGTCGGTGATGCGAGTTCGACACCCAGCCGGGGAGAATCCCACATGGTGCGGCAGATCTCACCTGCCTCACCCACTGCTCCCCTCAGCAGTGTATTTCTGATCTGCCTGTGCTGCTCCCCACTCTGTCTCTGGTGAACCCTCTCACCGTCCCACACCTCTAGCCTGTATCCCAGCTTGTATGCATAAATAAATAAATCTTTAAAAAAAAAGAGGAAGTTTGCAGAAATAACAAAATATTTGTATGAACAAGAAAGCTCTGAGAATTGGGGGGATGGTGAGAAGGATGACTATTCAGGAGAGAGGGGAAATGGTGGAACAATACCCTTAATTAGATCAACATAGACAAAAAGAAATTTACCCTATAGGTAAAGAGATTGGCCTTTTTTCTCAGAGCACAGGCATTTCAACCACATTTAAAGAAGACTGATACAGATGGACAGTTAGTTGTGGTGGTAGGAATTTTCTGAAATTCTCTTCCAATTAAATTTTCTTAAATAAGAATCAAGATCTTAAACTGGGATTGAGGATGAAAGAGTGTGTTTTAATGGCTTAAGAAAGAACATTATGTGAAATAATTATAGAAGAGAGCTGAAGGATGAAAAAACTAGAAAAATCTAGTATAATTGTCAGCATTAAGAGTTCACTTTAGGTTAGTGATACTGAATTTAAAGTAAAACCATTCAGCATGGTTGTGTGTTTTCTCCTGCAATGTTCAGTTACAGAATAGCAAGTAGCAATTAAGGAAGGTTATAACTTTGATAAGAGAATATGATGAGACAAGAAAGGGGCAAGATATTCAGAAGTACATACAAGAGAATGATTATAGTGATTGTTCATAGTATTTTAATTCTAAACAGATGGTAGTCAAGCCACAAAGTGATAAGCAACAGAGAAAAAGTGACAAAATCAGTGATTTCTATATCCCTGTGATATAAAATTATTGCTGGAGTTAGAGTACTAGAAAGAATTTTGGTTGAAAGGATAAGAGCATATGAACAGAGAACCAAATGCTTGAAACTGAAGTCATGTTATGACAGGTCTAGGTTCTGACCACTAGAGTGAATATCTAAGGTAGGTGAAAATTAAGATAATTAGAAAAGTTCAAAGACATGAAAGTTCAAAACACTCAAAGGATAATCTACATGGATATTTATACTCTCACAAATTTTGATAATGATGGTGTTTTTAAGAAAGAAACTGAGTCTGTAGATAATGTCTTTAAGGAAGAGCATTAGATGACAACAAAAAAGTGTGTGGTCGATACAGTTTTATGGCATGAGGATCAAAGTTGAATGCTTAGGTAAGAGGGAGAAGGAATAAACTGAAAGCATTTAGGAGAAAATGATGACAACCATACTCGATGCTCATTCCACACTAAGCACTATAAAGATGGTGGAAAAACAACCACTTGAAATGGTTTTAAGGAAAGTAGCATCCTCAGGTAAGAGTTAGATTTGACACAGAAGAAGGTGAGCACAGAAGAGATTTCTCCGAAGGGCACTGCAAAATGCAGAATGAAAATCATAATAGTCTCAGGAGTTGAAAAGAGTAGTTAGAAATGTACAGTCCTTTGGAATCTAGAGGAAAATGAAGGAAAACAGACTGGCTCTTCTTGTGTTGATTAGAATTAAGAGGCCATATGTCTGAATCAGACATATGTCAAATATAGCCTTGAAAGACAGGTATCCAATAGCTGAGGCATCAGACTCTGGTAAAGGGAAACTGGCTTTTGGTTTTGGGGCTCTTAAGCATCACAATAGGAGATAAACTACTTCTTTTGTTATAATCAGGAACTGGATTTCAAGCCTTGTGGTTAAAGCATTGCAAGACAGGGAAGAAACTTGAATTCCCACTCTCCCCTACTCTCTATATTAATTTTTGGATGAGTATCAATATTTCTCTTGACATTACCGAGAGATTCAAAGGATTTTCTTAAGCAACAGAGAAACTATATGCCATGCTAGTGGAGGCACTTTCTCCCCAAGAGTTGTTTTAATATTTTATCTTTTGATTTCACAGAATATCAACATCCTCCATAAGAAGCCAGGTCAAGGAGAATCAGTATCATAAAACATTGTCCTTATTTCTCAGGTTATTCCTTCTCATATATAATGCCCTGTTTTCTCAACCATTAAAATAGTTTGTCCATTAAGGCTATGGTGCTATTTGCTCACCATGCTTAAAAGATCCGAATGACAGTAAAGCCAATCAATAGAAAAAAGAAAGATATAAATAACACCTGTGACTGATCCCATAGCTAAGGGGGCCAAGATCAAAACAATAGAAGAGGTGCTTATTTAGGCAACTAAGACAATCATTCCACCACAAATAGGAGACTAATTGATCTTCCTTGTCACGGTGTTGATCTATATATAGAATGACTATATCATTTATTTCTTAAATCAAATCACATTTAAAAGTCAAAGAATGTGCTTGTTCAAATTATAGTCCTGATCCACAGGTTTAAACCAGACTGCTAGGAATGGCTCCCTGAACACAGTCTTTAAGAGTCTGAGACTGCTGGGGAAAGATATTCAACCACGTAAGAGAAACAGCCTGTGAGAGTCTTGTTACCCACTGCAGAAGGAATGAGTCATTAGAAGGATCAATCAATTAGAGGCTGCTCTTCCCATAATGGACACAAGTGGTTTATGTAGCTGAGCAAGGATGGTATTCATGGCTGCAGTGAATTATAGTCATGCTGATTAAGAGGGAGTATATAAGAATTATGTTGTGGGACAAAGAAGGAACTAATCAATTCCAATGAGGTGAAGCTGCTTTAGTTAAGTCTTAAAGAATTAGTTGAATGAATATATGGCATGAACATATAGAGGAGGGCATGGTAGACAGAAGGAGTAAAATATGTAAAGGTACCTGGGAAGCAACATCAAATTTCAGGAAACTGCACTAACTCATTGTCTATCAATAATAATGATTACTATCATTTGTTAAGTGCATCGTTAATCCAGGAATTGTATTAAACTCATTTCAACCACTCAACATGGACCAGATTCTATACTATATCCCCCTTCTACAGAATAATAGTCTGACTCCAGAAATTTTGAAGAATGATGCAGATATTTCCTGAAGTTTTCTTTATTGAAGAGGCAAAACAGTTTTACATACAGCACCATAAAGGAAGAACTTTTTATAAATCCTTTTAGTTCTCCTTGTGGCACTCTTGCTACACAATATTTCCCAATCTAGCAAGCTATTAATTTTCTCCTCATTTGACTTCATTTGACCTCTGTGGCTGCCTCACTATCCATGCTTTTCCTTCCTCCATCTCCTGTATCTCTCTCTGTCATTCAAGAAAAAGACTGGGGTGACAGCAGCCACCTGGATCCCTATTATTACCTGTCTGCTCACCCAGATCCTCCAAAAGCATGATAGGACCTCATGCTTCCACAATTCCTACAGTCAGAAGATCATCCAATAAGGACACTTTATATAGCTGTCCTACTAACTCACTCCAAAGTGTATCTTTCATATGATTAACCATAGATAGATAGATAGATAGATAGATAGATAGATAGATAGATAGATAGATAGATAGATAATATATTACTGTCTTTGGGACATTGTCTTTATTCTTTCTGACAACAAGAAAATAGAATTTGATGAGTCACTGAATAACCTCATCCAAGCACTGCAGAATCTCTTGATTCCACAGTCCCATAAAGGACCCTTTGTTCTCTTTGCTGAGAAAAATGCTGAGAGCTGGACAGTGATTTTGTCTCTCACTTTGCTCTCCTGACAGCAACCAGCCCATTACCCCAATTTTTTACAGCACAAATGAGGTCTGCATTTTATAGAATATGCAGAAAACTTATTCCTCTGAAGGAGAGTTGGGGCAGCGGAAATACTTTGTGATTAGTCAGACACTGATATTTTTATTCCTGTTACAATGAAATATAATGGTAATAATGATAGAGTATACTTACTGAATGCTATGTGTGAGGCATTCTTCTTAGTGTTTTATCTGTGTTCATTAATTCAATATTAACAAAAATCCTGTTAGCTAGATCCTATCCCTTTTTATGTAAGAAGAAACTGAGGCACAGCTAAGCTAAGTAACTTTTCAAGCACCATGTATCAATAGCTCATATGTGGTGGAGTTAGAATAAGACCAAAGCAAAGTTGGTTCAGATTCAATGTTCTTAGATATTTTGCCATATCAATCTTTACAGGAAACTGAGGAACTTAATACTATTATCCTCATTTTCATTTTACAAGTAAGGAAATTGAGGTTTACTGAGATTGGTTAACAGACCCCACAGGTTTACTGAGATTGGTTAATAGACCACACAGTTAGTGCAAAATAGGGAAATATTAAAGGTCATATCTTTCCATTTCCAAAACACATGCATCTAATGCTAAGGAACTGTATATACTAGCGATCTGAGAATCATCCTAAGTTTAGCTCATTGAGGGATGCTATTATATATCATCAGAGTTTGCTAGATATGATGAAGGAAGAACAAGAGTTATGATACATAGACTAGGCGACATGATAAACAAAATGATAGAGGAGGGTGAAGAAACAGGCAATCATCAGATTTTCAGTTTCCTTATCTATCATACTAAGGAGTTTTGATTTAATCTGAACATCATATGGCACCATTAACAAGTTTTAATCTGGAGAGTAAAGAGTATACATTATGTTAGAGAAAAATCCTTCAGGAACAGGGTGATATACTAGATTTGGTGCACACTGACTGTCTGTATTCATGAATTAGACACTACTTTTTGTCAAATTTTGTTTAGCTCAATTGATTCCTGACCTGAAGCAATGTGGGAGTTTGCTAAGGCACAAACTGGAAGAATGGAAGAAACTAGTAAGAAAGTCTAGTGTCCATGAATAAGTCTGACCAGCTATTTATTGTCCCATCAAGGATCTACACCTACCTGAATTACATCAGACTTGTGATAGCAGTTTTGCTGATGCTATTCCTAGTCCCAATTGCTCTAAGTCCATCCTACATTCTGCAGTGCTACTAGTCTTCCTGTAACTGTATATACCTTAGAGTAAAAAGTCTTACATTTGCATTGTACCTTATAATTTTTTAGTGATTTGTACTTTCATTGTCTAACTTTCCAACACAAAAATACTGAGATAGTCGGATGGGACAGTGTATAGTTTATTAAAGTTTGGAAAAGTTAAACGACAAATGCTCAAATAACTAAGAAGTGATGGCATTACATACAATTAAACAAAAAGAAAATAACCCAATAAGTAATAAAATAACCCACAATAACAAATAACCCAATCAAAAAAATAAAAGAGCTAAATCGACACTTCTCAAAAAAAGACATACAGATGGCCAACAGACCCATGAAAAATATGCTCAACATCCCCTATTGTTAGGGACATACAAGTCAAAATCATACAAATGAAATCAAAATGAGAAACCCCTTTCACACCTGTGAAAATGGTCCATATCAAAAAGACCAGAAATAATAAATGTTGGTGAGGGTGTGGAGAAAAACGTAGCCTCTTACATAGTTGATGGGAATGTAGACAGATCCAGTCCCTCTGGAAAATATTATGGAGATTTCTCAAAATATTAAAAATAGATCTACCATATGATCCAGCAATTCCACTCATAAGTATCTATTCAAAGTATACAAAATCACTAAGTTGATGGAATATATTTACTCCTATGTTCACTGAAGCATTATTTACAACAGCCATTACATAAACAACATAAATGCCCACCATCAGAGCAGTGAATAGATGATGTGATATACATAGACAATTAAATGCTACTTAGCTATAAAAAGGATAAACTCTTGCTGTTTGCAATGACATGGATGGAACTGGAAAGAATTATGTTAAATGAAATAAATCATGAGGAGAAAGACAAATACCAGATCATGCTGCTTATATTTGGAATATATGGAAAACAATCAACAGCAAGAACAAAGGAACAGACAAAACTAAATCAAATAAACCCTAGAAATAAGACTGAGGAATTGAGATGGGAGGCGGGGTGTAGGCTGGGATGGAAACAAAGGTGAGAGGAGATACAACTGTCCATGTTAAAGGACTATGAGTGCTTGTATGGTGGGGGTGGGTGGTAACATACCTCTGATAAGGTGAGAAGCTGCTCCTCTAAATCATATACAATGTTGTAAATCATGTTACCTCAATAAAGGGAAAGATTGAAAATACAAAGAAAAGGAAATATTTGTAGCACAATAAAAAAATTATGGAGTTAAATTAGAATCCATAGCTTATTTTGTCGACATACAGTTGTGATGGAAATGTTCTGTATCTTTGGGATATTAGTTTCACAAGTGCATAGATCCTTCCCTCCTTTTCATATACACCCAAATTGTTTATATCCTACTTTCTCATTCCTATCCTTCAAGATTTTTCTGATAGCCTTGCCTTGGTGATTTTTCTGTCTCCTGAATTCATATGTTATTTTTCATCTTTTGTATATTGAACACTTAAATTTTTCCTACACTCACACATTTATTGCTTTCCATGTGCCAAAGACTTTGTAAACATGCACTTTTTGTCAGCTTGATTATAAACTCTTAAGTTATATGAACAATGATATCCTTGGTATCCCCAATATACATTAACTAATAGATACTCACTTAGGACTGAATGATGTCTTTAAAGAGCCTTGGACAGGGAACCATGAAGCTGGTCTCACATTTGAGTAAGTAGAAGTATTATTCAACTTTTCAAAACCTGAATTTTCCACATTAGTAAGTGGGAAAACATATTAGTTGCTTTGCTCAGTTCTGAGAATCTAACAGACCAGTGTATGTGCAAATCCATTATAAAAAACTGTGAATTTAAAAGCTAATGGTATTTTTGAAATGATTCTCAAATATATTCCTGATGCTTTCTTTTTTAATAGAAATTTACCCCCCACATAATTGGGTGTTTATTTCTGCAGTTTTTGGTGCAATCCTGTGTCAATCTTTCCCTCAACTTTTACTGAACATATAGTTCATTAGAAGTTCAACCAAATAGCTATACATTGAAGATAATCCACACATAAATATATTGATTCATACATAATTTATCATATCAAAGCAGATATCCTATCATGAATAATTTAATTTATACAGTAAATCTATGAATCTCTTTACCTGCTCATTCCAGACTAACTGATGATAGTCTGCCTAGGAAATATTCCAAAAATTAAAATAAAACCTGGATAATTGTTAACTTATGTTTTCTAGCAATAAAATTGGACTGTTCATCAAAGTAATTCAAAGAAATTATCCTGGCTCAGCTAACTCTAAAGATGCAGCAATACCTCTATGTGTGAGTAAGCAACAAAAATGCCAATGGAGTCGGTGGGATGCACTTATGATTCTTTCTAGCTTACCTTTGTTTAGTATATATAATAGAGTAAGTAAAATGTAGTAGCTTATAAATTGTGCTGAAGAAAAACTTTTGGGAAAGAAAAAAATCATTTAGTTTTTTAAGTACAAAATTATAGATTTTACTAATATCTACTAATTTTTGAATACTCCAGAATTTTGGCATTTTGTTAGCTATATTTCTGCTTTCAACCTGTTTCTACTTCCATTTTTTGAAAGAGTATATCATTTATATTTGAATGTACTAAGTAGTGTTCAATTAGCTATGCTGGTTTTTATCAGATACTACTAAACATGGTATCCCAAGCTTAGCAGTTTCTTCAAAAATTTTTTTATTCATTTGAGACATCTGGCTGTCAAAACAAGTGGTCTGGGATAGAAAATATACAAGTGACTCTTGGATAAAATGAAGATGTTTCACCAATATGTGCTGTTGATCATGAGTAATAAACAAAAATGTCAATGTAGTTGGTGGTATGTACTTGTGATTCTTTCTAGCTTGAATTTTTTTTAGTATACATAGTAGAGTAAGGATAATGTAGTAACTTATAAATTATGCTGAAGAAAAACTTTG
Organism: Scalopus aquaticus; assembly: GCA_004024925.1. Classification (NCBI taxonomy): domain Eukaryota; kingdom Metazoa; phylum Chordata; class Mammalia; order Eulipotyphla; family Talpidae; genus Scalopus; species Scalopus aquaticus. The sequence continues at coordinate 115,648 of PVIJ01003264.1, forward strand.
GGGAACAATAGGCCTGTGTATTGGCATGCAAAACCAACAGCGATAATTTTTAAAAAGAGAAACAATGCAATTCAATAAAGTTGCCAGGAGAGCCTCCCTTAGGAGCCACAGATCAGATACAGCATGATTCATTATGCCAGGTAAATCTAGGTAGACTAGAAAGACCCTCTTAAAATGCTGGAGCATCAAGGAGTTCTTATAGAGGGGTACACTATGATAAAGGGAAGCACAAAAGACAAAACAGCACCAGCCAGAAGACCAAAGCAGAGTTTGAGTCTGACATGGTCCTTGGCAAGTGGTAAGAGAACATGAGCAAGCCATTTTTCTCATCTCAGACTCAGGAGTAATATCACGTGTTCTTCCCATCTCAGATATGAAAAAACGATTTTATGTTCCTTTAATCTCACTTGATGACATGTGAAGACCAAGGTGATGAAAGACATGGAGGACAAAGGATATACAAGAGCAGTGAGGTCCCGATTCCACAGACAAAAGATTTTTTGAGGGATAAGAGATTTAAAATTTTGTGATGACTGTATTAAACTTTAATAAACAATTATTGAGCACCTGTATGTATGTACAGAACATTACAATGGCACTTACAAGAAACAGAATATAAAGGTGGAACTCCTATACTCAAAGGAGTTTCTAAATTCAAAGAAACTTAAAAATTAAATAAAAGAAACATTGTGCAACTGGAAAGGTTCAAGTAAGTTCCTTGAGACACCAGCTTAAGTATGAAAGAGCAAAATTTTTGAGTGGTCTGAAAGATAAGAGTTTGAGAAGAGAAAAAAGGAAATAATGCTACTAAGCAAGGTAACAACAAAAACATGGGAATAGAAATGTCAGTGTCCACTACGCTGGAGGCTGAAGAAGAACCCATTGAGATTTTGGGTGCAAGGAGAAAATGCTGTGAGAAATTTGCTACATTAGGGTGAGTTTAGATACCTCTAAATGCTTTGTCATGTGCACTTGCTAATTAACCCACCAAAATACTCATGCCTTGTTGCTGATATTCAAATTCTAGAGTTCAGCTGTTCAACAATAGAGCCTATTGATCAAACTTTACAACTGAACAACTCCACGGATGTCTGGCACCTCTCCACTTCCCAGAAAGTGTTCAGAGTCAATGCATCCAAATTAGATATTTGATCAAACTGTCACTGAACTCAGTGAAAGGTTCCCTTCATGCTCTGTCATCCAATAAACAAGTATCAACCAAACAATTACTTGTGAAGAGAATATTAAGGAACTGAACTCAAAAGCCATTTCCAAAAACATATTGTGTGAAAGCATTGAATGATTCCTTGGAAATATTTTGCGCTGGCAGTGTGTCTATATACATGACTGAATTTATGTGCATGATGAAATTATACAACAGAAACATAAGTGTAAACTTGAGATGCTCATTATCAGTATCAAATAGTTTCTAGGAATCCTTACATTTCCAAAACAAGCAAATTCATATCCATTTTAGTGAACCTATTCTTGAGCAAACTCTGAAATTAAAAATGAAAAATTCCATTACATTTACGATTGGTGTCACCTTTGCTACAGAATTCTGATCTGACCATATATCCAAATGTAAATAAATTGCACTTACTCAAAAGAAAACTTTTCATTTCTACTCGAAATACTATCCATGCTGCATTCTTGAAGTATCTTTGAGGCTAGGCTATGCTCCAATAAAGAGCAAAGCCAACACTGCATGTACACCAAGGATCAGCAACAGCTCTGCTCCAACTGTCTTCACTCTGGCACAGACTAACACAGCAAACACTATTTGAAACATGATTGGTCATTATAGAAGACAGAAAGAGATGCGAAGAATCTCTCTTGGCAAAAAATGCTTGACCTTGAATTGAAATCACATTTTATTATCAAAGTATAACTTGTGGTCATACAGATATTTTATCAGCCTTGACACCACTTTCTATTAATAAAATTTTTCAGGTTTAGACTGATATGAAATCATTTTTCCCTAAACTGTGCTTGTGGAAATTTTAGCTATTCTTGAAAAGTCTTCTCTTGCTCTTTGTATACCATTAGTTTTAGCCTAATAAATTATGTCATTTATCATGTGAACTAATATTTGCAGCTTTGGGTCATGTTTTTTAGTATATTCATTTGTATATAAGGAATTTACTTCTTAAGACTTGATAGAAAAGTATTACTTTTCTGAATCAAACATATTGCAAGTGTTTCAAAGCTTCAAAGCCAATATTTCAACCACACTAAATTTCAGTTCTAAATTGTAGCATCACCTTCCTCAGGATTAGTTTCAAAATACCAGAATTCTCTAAAAATGCTATGTTTTATATCTCAGACTTGAAGAATTTTTCTTCATAAATTAAATTTAAATAATTAAGAGATCTAACATAGATTTTAAATCTTATCAGACTGAAAGGAGGTAGGAATGGGAGAAGAATAGTAAAATCAGAAATTTCATAATGGTAAACTGACTTATTGGTCAACTAGGGTGTGATTGATAGCTAGTAAAAGGTCAAACTAATGTAAAATTATCTTTCTGACTGGTCTTCTATAACATTAAAAATTACTATTTTTTTAATTTATAAGGTTGTCTTTTGTATCTGGCCCTCATGATAGAGAAACACATCAGAGATGGTCACTGATTCAAAAATTAACTGGAGCAGGCATGTTCATAAGCATTCTAAAGAGTTTCCGAGGTGATGAGGTGGAAGAAAGTGACAGATATGGTTGGGCCAGAGATGGAGTGAAAATTCTACCTGAGCTGTTAGAAAGAATTTTATAGAAAGGCAAACAAAAATAACATTACAAGATGAATAAATATTCATACTTTGAAAAAACTGTACCCTAGAAGAATAAGATGAACTACTAATTGCCCTATTCCAAATTTAATTGTGTACATTGTAGACTTTAATAAAGTAGAATTTAATGGAGAACTTAATAAAGTAGAATTTAATAAAGATCTTTGTTATTGGCTATTTCACTGCCCCACATTTCAGGTCAAAATAATGTTCAAAAAGACACTCTCTAAGTTTGAACATATTGACTTGTAATTTAAACTGGTTGCATATAGCAGAAGAAAAAGTGCTATTAAGAGGTCAACTCCCAAACCTCCCAACTCCCAAACACTTAGTTATTGATACTTTACTACCAGGTGAACTATTCTCCTAATTCTGTCTGTGGAGAACCAGAGTGAGTACATTTGTCCCACTGACCAGAAGATCAAAGCCATAGTTTAGGTTCAAAAGCATTTAAGCTGGAGTAATTGATTATAGGAGATCTGACCAAGAGTGGGGATAGTAGCAGTAGGTTGTGAACTATAGCATGAAGGCAAATCCAGAAAAGCAGGGTCAGTCAACAAGGCCAAAGGACAGGTTCAGGGTCAAAAACAATATAACAAGATAATATTAAGTTGCCAGTTATAATGAAAAACAGAAGAGGATAGAAGCAACATAAAGAGCACCTGGGTCTCTTCAATGCAACGGAAATGTCATCAATATGGATGGACTTTGAGTTGATTGTGTGCTGCGAAATCAGCCAAAAAGTTAAAGACAGATTTGGGATGGTTTCACTCATCTGCAGAGTATAAATACCCAAAAAACAATTACATACAAACAATAGAAGAAGTAAAAATTTGAACTTGTCTAAAAAAAAGGTAATGGTTACCACCAGAAGGAACAGGGGAGTGGATGGAGGGGATGAGGTATGGAAGCAGATGGGCTGCGGGCATGGGTGGTTTGGTTGAGACAATATAAAAAAAGAGTCTTGGATATACAAAGCAAACATAAATATAAACATTCAAATGCTTAATAACATAACATAGTAACATTATAATAATGGGAAAAGCTGAGTAAGTAGGATTCTGGATACGAGGGAGCAGGCAGTTTCTGAAACCATGAGAGCAATGATTCATGGACCAAAATCACTACCATTACTTGACACAGCTCCTTGGATACAATGTCTTCTATTGGTTCAATGAACTATGGTCAGTAAGTCAGAGTCACATAATCCAGAAAGAGAATCATTGTGGGCCAAATAATTCCCAAGAGGTAGCTCCCATAACAGTTAGTGACATAACTATATATTAACCATAGAGTAATAGGGATATATTTATGTATTAAGTTAGTGATGCAAACCTGAAAGTAACATTCAGTTGAAGAAGCCACATCCAAGTGCAAAATCGAGGAAATAAGTAATTATTATATAGCACAAAGCCTTACAAATAAGTGAAATGAAAGCATTAGATTTTTCTTATCACTTAGCCATTTTGAGGTCAGTTGCTCTAATGACTCTGAAATAAATTACATAGCATAAACCTATGCTATTTGTGCACTAGCATTATGAGGTCAGAAAATGAAATTGAGAAATACCTGACATTTCAATTCCAAGGAGATAGAACAGTATCTGCACATAGAGACACTTAGTATTTTTTGGGTAACTTTAAAAATGAATAAATAATTTTCTGATAATTTACAACTTCCAGAAATTTCTAGAATACAAAAGCTTTTTGACTAGATATCATATGCAGTAAATCCAACTGTCTCAAGACAACATTACAATGGCTGATAAAATCAAATAAAGTTCATGATTGTGTACAGGGGTTTCAGTATTCCTGAATGAGAAACATATCAGCTAAGAAGAGCCAAGGTATCATCCAGATCCAACAGAACCTCTGAGTCAGAGGCTAAGAAACAGCTTTGTAGGGCAAGCAATCGTTGTAAAGTCAATATCAGGACAGTTTTATTCTTTATTATTATATTTCCCATTGCCTAGGGCTTTATTCTAGATATATTCTTTTTGAAAATCCATAAGATTATTAGTTTTATGCACTTCCTTTACATGGCTATAGTGCATATTTGGTTTTGCTCCTACAGTTTATCAGCAGTTGGCCCTTGGGCACAAAAACTTTTGTAGCATAATATAATAAAATAGTGACCAGAATAAGCTGACCCTATAGGCCACAACCAATACAAACTTAATAAAGGTTGAAATTTGGCTTCTGGACAAGCTCTTGCAAGAAGTTTAATTTTCAAACTATCCTGAAGAGAGAATATTTCTCACTATCTTCACAACAAATTTATTAGAAACAAAAAGGCTAAAGAAATTCAGTCATTTTTTTCCTGCTATAAGAGAGTAACATTCTGAAATGAAAAGAACTATGGTCAGAGTTCAAAGCTTGGGCGATAACCAACAGCTGATAAACCTTTTTCCATTCAAGGTTACATTTTTCTATTTGGGGAACCCCTTCTTGTTAAACCTCTTTCAAAAATAGATTTAAGTAAAATAATGTACCTCCAGGGAGAGACTCTTTCATTTTGAACCCATTGTGTGTACCCACAGGGAAGACAGTTATCAATTGGCTAAGTCGCTTTTATTGACCTCACTTCTGCTCTTTTGAGTATCCTCAAAGGCTAGTTCTCCCAAAAGGCATAGGTGATTCGATAATTGTGGAACAGTAGGGAAGAGAATACTTTCCCCATGAGATATTTCTTAAGGTGTTTTATGGTCATCTTCCTTATAAAATGGAAATTCTAAAAACTTGGAAATTAAAGAAATGCTTTAGCTATTGCAAGCTTAGCTAATTCACAGTAGAGAAACTCATTTAACCTAGCCTTTTCCAAAGGCATCGACCACAGAATTATGTCTTTTAGAATATACCTTGAGGAACATGCTGCATGCTCTGGATATGCCTTCATGGAGGATTCAAAATCAACACTGGAGGGTATACAGATGGTGCTCTCTTCTGAAGACATTAAGCCTCTGAAAATCAATGAGTCACCTTTTAGAGTTAATGTTTTGAATGCAACTCCTTCTGCCCCACTCAGCAGGCCTAACACATCATGACTGAGTGACCCTCAAAATCTTAAATGACCAGCTATAGTTACAACTGCAGCTAAATAATTTCAACAGCATGTCTCAGGATCTGAGAGCTGTAGAATGTACATGCAGCCAGCAGTCCTATTTGAGAGCAGAAATATCTGATTTGCTACTTCAGAAAGTAAAAGAGATCAATGGGATATGTGATCAATTTAAGTACTGTCACCACAGCTGAGCCCCATCTAGCACATTAGAAGATAGTATAGCAGAAAAAGGACAAAGAGAAGGAGTTGGAGAAGGAAGAAATTGATATTGTATCAAGTAAGAAATAAAAAAATAAAAATGCTTGAGAAGAAAAGAAAAACATGAGTAAAATCGAACCCATTGAGAAAATTTATCAACTTGAACTTTAGAGTAGATGTTGATGTTGGGTGACTGAGCATTGGGCATGATATGTGTGTTTGTGTGTGTGTGTGTGTCAGAGAGAGAGAGAGAAAGAGACAGAGAGAAAGAGAGAGAGAGAAATTTTCATTGCTTAGGATATGCTCTTTTCACCCTGGGAGAGCTGCTGAAGTTCATTAACACTACTGAGGATTTGAAGCACTATTGAGCTTGAGGAAAGCACTTCCAGCCTTATGATAACTATCCATTAAGGAGCAAATTTACAAACAGGGGTCAGACTAATGAGCATAGGTTGAAGAAGGTTTTTAGGTAAGTTGTACATTTCTAACGGACACTGCCAACTTTTGTGGCTTACACTTCTACAAAGTTAGAGGTCCCATATACAACATACCAAAATCTCAATCAACTAATCAAAATTGGTTAGCTCCAGACAGAACCCTGCCCAATCTCACAGCTCATATTTATGTAGTCACACAAAGAGGTTATTTTTGGAACATACATTTTGGGAAATGATTTATGTTGAGACACACATTGTGCTTCTTTCGTTCAGGGTCTTAGCCCTTGACTTAGGTACTCAGAGCTGATTCCATGGGGGTTTCCCAGACACAGGACATAGAGGTTAGATTCCTGAATGCTCACTCTGTTAGCACCTATGAAAAATAGATTTTCATAACTATATTCTTTACTCATCATTTTCTCTCAATTCCAATCCATAAGCAATTTCTCTTAGCTTTATCTTTTAAAGTCTGTTGTGTTTCCTACCATCCTTATTACTAAAGCTTTAGTCCAAGACACCATTCTCTATCTCCTGGACATATGCAATAACTTCACTGATTTTTCTCACCATTCTTGCTCCCACAACCCATTATCCACAAAACAAACCAAATTGAGTTTTTATATCGTCTTATCTTTTTACTCTCATTCAATAGCTTCCTATTCCAATTAGTGTAAAATAAAACTTATTTTCATTTTTCTCACTACTTCTTTGACTTAAACTTCTACACTCTCTCCCTTCTTCCTTATACTCTAGCCACACTGTCCTTCCCTTGTTCCTGGAATACACTAAGGAAATCAATTTTATCTTAAATAACAGTTTCATTCCTGCAGCATATTTCTGATCCCAAAACATCGCCAAACTTCTAAATAAAGACCCATCCTACAACACTTCTAATATTAAACAATTAGTATTCATTCATTCATTCATTTTCTAACCCACTTATTTCAGCTCAAGGTCTAGGGTAGTTGGAGCCTATCCTGATAGCTTTTAGCACAAAACAAGAACCAGTCCTGGACAACACTTCATTTCATTTCAACATACATGCACACACACAACCACATTAACTACAATTGAGACAATCTAAAGACACCAATTTACCTAACCTGTCTATCTCTGGAATGCAGGAAAAGTCAGAGTACCTGAAATAAATCCACACAGACATGAGGAGAACTCACAAATGTCACAAAGACAGCGACCCTAGATGGGAATCCATTTTATTTTTCTCATCATCATTTGAATGGAATGACATTATTTCAAGACTTACTGTACATGACTGAGGATGTGAAAGCCTCTGTGCCAATAATAAGTCTTATATATCTTGGATATTAATCCCTTATCAGTTATAGATTGTGCGAATATTTTCTCCCACCCAAATAGCATGTCTATGTAATCATCTTGTATTTTCTTTAGCTTTAGAAACTTTTAATTTGAGGTAATCCCAATTGTTTATTCTTGTTTTTAATTTTCTTGCCATGGGGGTCAAGTCACAAAAAATATCTTTATTGTTGATATCATGGAACAGATCACCAGTGCTTTCTTTCTTCTATGTATTTTATTGTTGCAGGTCATATATCTGACTCTTTGATCCACTTGGGATTTTGTGTGTATGTATGGAGTTAGTAAGTATTCCAATTTAATTCATTTATGTGTGACTTTTTAATTTTCTCAGAATCATATTAAGGAGATTGTCTTTTCCCCATTTTACTGTCATCATAGCTGCTTTGTCATAGATTAGGTACTGGTATGTACCTACATTTTTTTCTGGGCTTTCAGTTCTGTTCCACCAATCCATGTATAGATATTTGTGCCAATACCATATTGTTTTTAATAGTGTTGATTTATAAGAAAGTTTGAAATCAAGTAACATGATGTCTCAATTTCTTCTCTTTTTTTTTCAGAATTTTTCAATTCAAGACCTTTTATGGATCCACCTCTTGATGTGTTTAATATTCTACTCTTGTTCTTGTTCCTCAATAGCTTTATTATAATGTGTCATGGTGTGTCTATCTGGTATTATTTTGTTTGGAACAATTTGAGCCTTTTGGATCACAGCGCTGGTTTGTTTCCCAGATTGATACGATTTTCTATGCCTTTTCTCTCTCTCTCTCTCTCTCTCTCTCTCTCTCTCTCTCTCTTTTTTCTCTGGGCCTTCCATGATACAGATGTTACTTCTCTTTTAAGTTATCCCAGAAGACTCCTATACTATTTTCATTTTGAATTTTTTATCCATACTGTAGAGGGCTCTGCACAGCAGCTGTGCAGAGGGGTTGTATGTCCCATTATCACTCATAAAAAGCACAGTTAAACCTTTCCTACCCCTTTCCACTAGATCTACAGTTCTAGTGTGTGCTATGGTTGTTTTTACTTCTAGGGTTTTTGGCTTTGCTTTAAAGCAACTGAGTATATGGAGGAAGTGAGCCCAGAATTTTTACCCTGCTGCCATCCTGCCAGACCCAAGATTTTAAATATTTTACTCATTCCCTTCACAGTAATAAACATATTGTTAAAGGATCATGTGAATAAGTACTTGATGCTAGAAAGAAAAAAAACTATTTCATTTAATTATTTCTCTATGTCCAAGAACATATATATTTAGGGGGTAGAGATAAAAGGGTGAATTGTCATGATTCTTACCTCAAGTTATTCATGGTTTAAATAAAAAAATCAGACCTATACACAAGAAGTAATAGACAGTGTGGTAGATTCTTGATAGTGGTGAGATGTCAACAATCCAAATTATAGTAACCCAGTCAGAAAAGATTTTTGATACCATTTGACTGTTTTCAAGGTGAATCTTCTTCAGATTGAGCCAGTTTAAAGTGGTTAAGAATCATGCCACAGGAATTAAGACAGATTTGTTATCAAAATGCCTTTTAGGGCCTCCTTGGTGGCCTAGGGGTTAAGTCTCAGCATTATCACTGAAGGGGCCTGCCCTGAGTTCAGTCCCCACCCAGGGAACTAACCCACATAAGGTGCAGCAGATCTCTCTTGTCTCACCCACTCCTCCCCTCAGCAGTGTATTTCAGTAAATCCACCTGTTCTTTTCCCCACTCTGTCTCTGATGAATCCTCTCACCACCCCCCCCCACCTCTGGCCTACACCCCAGTTCTCCTATGCATAAATTAGTAAAATCTTTAAAAATGTCTTCCAGTTAACATAACAGCAAATACCTCAAATCCACATTTGACATTACAGAACACCATATTCTTGTCAAAATATCTGTTAACTTCAGGGGGACTTAGATAGCCAACCTTCAGCTTTCTTAATCCTCTATCTTCTTTCTTCCTTTTCTTTATCTGAGATTTGACAACTGCCACACCTGGGACTCTTTGTCTTGTCCACACCCTTCTTTTTCATCCATCAACACAAACAAATCATACATGCAAGTCTATATGAAATGTTCATTGAAATGTTCATACTTCATTGTGAAGTATGATGAAGTTATAGCATCACACTACTGTACAAATACATTTAAATCATATATAGTTGCTTCTCATTATTTGCAGTAATTATGTTCTATAAAGTCTCCACAAACACTGAATTAGAAAACACTGAACAATTACTCCTAGGAAAAGTAGGGTTAGGTTGCTCAGAATCTCTGGTTAAAACACTTTCATCAGCCAATTACCCATGTTCTATGTATGTTTATGCTTAAAGGCACCTTATTTTATATAACTGATTCATTAATGTTGAATTCACAGCTAACAGCATTATAAATCCTGCCTGAATGAACTTTATCTAAAATACATATTTTCATATTTTCTCTGTATTGTAGTTTTGAGCTTAGCAGCATCAGATAGCACTTTAGAACTATGTTTAGAGCCTAATTTAAACAGAAAAATTACAAAAAAAAAGTGACATTAAATATCTAACATTTGTTTGCTGTATGAGAACTAAAAACAAGGTGGCAGACTATCTCCATATTCATTGACCTCAGTTATGAATCAGTTCATTCAAAGATTCAAATGTTCTGCTACTCTGGCATTTCTGGAATGACCAGAAAGCCAATGCAAATATTGAATTTAGGTTACGAATAAATTTGTAAATGTAGGCAAATTTGAAAATATAGAATCCATGAATGTTAAATACCAGCTCTATTAAACACTGCTTACACTAAAATTGTGGTCAACATTCTCTTGCTGACTTTCTCCCCACCCCCACCCCTAATTGCCTCAATTTCTTATCATTTTGCTAGTTTATTTCACTCCCATCAATTTCCTATCTTATTTTTTCATCTAATTTTCCCAGATTACCAACTCTGATCTAAATTCATTCCCGTGAGAAGTAGTATGTTCAAAACCATCTTTCAAGGTATACATATAACAAATAGTTATACAGAGTCAGCAATGACTTTGAGAGTATAGTCTTTCTGATAACATATTAGTTTCCTAGGGCTGCTATAACAACGTACCCCAAACTGAGTAGCATAGAACAACATAAATTTATTGTCTTACAGTTCTGGAGGCCAGAAGTCCAAAATCAAGGGGTTGGTGAGTCTGTCATTTCTCTGAAATCTGCAAAGAATCCTCCCTTTCATCTTTCTAGCTTCTTAGGAAACTTTGTCATTCCTTGGGCAACAGCTGTAGCACTTCAAGTTCTGCCTCCCTCATTAAGTGATGTTCTCCTCAAATGTGTCTCTGCATCTCTAATAACTTTCACTTGGAGTAGTTTTCACCTGAATCAAAGGCGACCAGTTGAAATTGTTAGATTTTGAAAGCTGAGGAATATTCTATCACATTTCTGAAATGTTTGTGTATAGATAATCAGGAAACATTGTGCATTTCCCAAACACTCAAGTATAATGCATTTGGGAATAGTTTACAGTGACATTTAACTTTCAGTTCTATTGACCTACGTATAATTGTTTCCCTACTTGATGGAGCCCTTCTGAGAAGAGAAATAGGAGTGGGAAACACTTGTTAAAGTCTCTCTTGAACACTTGGCCTTACACCTTCACTAACACGTTCTCTCCAAAAGGAAAAGTCATGACAGCCAAATTTGCACTACCTGATACTCCCTAACCATAATTCATAGGACAAGGTATCCACTGGCTCAACTATTAACATTATCTCTCCTAGAAGTTTGGTTCTATGAGAGACACTGGTTTCTGCTGGTTTAATTGAAAACAGCTAAATTTGACATCTGTCAGGAAATGTTCTTCCATCATATACCCAGGAAGGAGATCGAGAAAAGCCAGACTTCAAAGGCGAAGTCAAGATGAGCCTACAAATTCCATAGAAAAGAAGGATCAAGACAATGGCTACATTGCAGTCTGCCAGTCATGTTTCCATCCTTCTGGAGTCCCAAGAGCAATTTTTGCCTTTGTGTTCCATAGGACACACGTGTGTCCAGATAACAAACACCTCCTCTTTCTTTCTCACACTAGTTTGATTTATTTCTCCTTTTGGAAAAGTAGCCTTCACTAAAATGAAACTCAGTTAAACCTTTCCATCATTTGTTAGTCTTCTGGACAAGGCAATTGAATTACTAACATGAAGCTGACAGGAGAGAATTTCTCTAACCTCCTATAAAAGTTGTCTGACCTGCAATGGTGATACACAGAATGACTGAACTTCAAATTTTAATAATGTGAAAAATAAGATTATTCCTGACCATAAATGATCAAAGAGATGGTGACACTATGTCTTCTACCCATTTTGAATGAAATATACACTCTTTGTAAAATAGCATTAACTTTGGTCAACCCTTCATTTTAGCAGTCTGCACTTAAAACTGATTGCTATGTACCTGTAATACATTTCTATGTTCTCTCCTACAGTCTACCAACTCATCTCTACCTCCTGCCAGGGGCTAAAATATTGTAAACATTGTAACGAAGGACTGACTTAATAGTGCTCCCCAAGTTCTGTCATTGCTCACTGACATTGAGCTTAATACATTTCAGTTGTCATCACATTTTGTTAAAACACAAACCTTATGTTCTATTTATCAGAGCTGCTTTCTAATAACATTTTTAAGATTCCCTAAAATTTTATGTCAGATATGACACTCTTGCCCTGGAGCAAAAGTGTCATATCTTTATTTTCATAGCACTCAGGAGCTGGAATCTAAAATGCTGTGACCACGTTCCACAACAGAGATATTCATTCCTTCATTTATACTCTCACCCCACTTCTGTGCAACACTTTCCAAAGGTAATATCATTGTGAGGCTCTATTCTTCCTTCAAGAATGTTACAACTTAGGGAAGCTGATACACACACACACACACACACACACACACACACACACACACAGAGTGATCTAATTAAGCAAGAAAAATATACCTATATTAAGAGAAAGCATTCAGAAAACAAGATATTATTAGTCTGGATAAATAGATTAGGAAATATTTTGAAAAAAGGACATAATTGGAAATATGAAAAATATAGAAAAGATAAATTGGAAACAAGATAAAATTAAAAACTGAAAAATGAAATGCAGTGTTTTTGTTTTCTTGGCATTTTTTAAATTAAATATTATCTTTTAACTCCAGCTACAATATATGTCCCCTTTTGGTTTTAGTGATTGGTTCAATTTTAGTGACCCTAAATTTATCAGCAGATCCTATGCTGTTTTTATCTTTACTCACAGTCTTTCCTAATCTAATTAGAAGTTTCCTCATAGCCACAAGTCATAAAGCAGCTTGATCTGACTCAACATATCTCATTCCTTTACCAGGATTCACAGAACCTGTTGTTAGATCATCCAAATTCCTTGAAAATTTTGCAGAACAAATAATATCTTATCCTTCACGTGTTCTGGTCATGAATAAAACCCCACTAAGAATCAAAATGTATTCAGCAAGAGTTCAAGGAAGAGAGGTATGTCTGTCATTAAAGCACATTTGTTTATACCCAAATCACTAAATGAAAAAGTCATTTAAATTCAAGTGAGAATTCAACTGACCCGCGATTTCATGTGTATGTAGTTTCCAAATGATAAGAATCTTACTTGATATTTTATAAATTTATACTGAATACTAAAAAACAGAAATCCAAGGAGGAAGATGGCAGTTATGGGAAATTAAGCGTATTTTGCCTCATGAAATCTGGGACATTTGTGGAACCAAAAGGGTGGATTGTTTCCTCAAAGCTGAAGCAAATTCTGCCTTGGTTTGTATGTAAACTCATGAAATAAACACTAGAGGATTAAACTTTTCAGTCCTTTATCCAAGTTAGAGAAGTATGGAAAACTGATATTTACTCCATATTTTCCTTTTCTTTTGTCATCCTGTTTGAAGGAGAAACATCATACATTATGGATGTACATTTTTTTGTTAGCTAGTGATTCTTCCCTCACAAACATCCAATCCCCATCCCTTCCATCCCAGACAAAAAATATGAGTCTTCTTTACCAATGTGAACTCCCATTGGATATGCTAATTGGAAACACACAAACTAATTACATAGATATGAAAAGAAAATAATATATTTGATTATCTGAAGGGGTGAAGATTTCTCTTTCTGGCCCTAGGAAAGCCCAGATCACCTTGACCTCAGGAGATCAGTCACAGGCCCTTAGATGCCCTGAAACATGAGTGCCTTCATGTCAGCAAGAAGCTGTGATCCAAACCTGCAATGTAACCTATCCTTACCCAAATAATATCCAGTTAAAAGTATCAGAAGCTCTGAAATGCACTCCATAGTCCAGGTGTCAGGATATTCATCTCAAACAGGAAGATGTTCTAAATCACACAGATATGTTCTTTCATAAACCATGAGCCTGAAGGACTTTATCTACTCTGACAGAGCTTAATTCCTACAGAGGCAGTATATATGCTGATGGACCAGAAACAAATAACCTACTAAGGATAAATAATACTAAATATGAAGTGAAAATAATGTACTCTTAAATATGTATTATGCACCTGACATTCTGTTAGCTGCTTTCATGCACTCTCATTAAACTCTTCCATAAACTTTACAAAGTAGATGCTGTTACAAAGAATGCTCTGAAACATCTTTCACCTAAAGCACTCCCTGGGAGAATTGATTATTCTCCACCCCTTCAGTGAAACATGCTGAGCAACGCTCATCACACATTCAACACTTATAACAACCAAGCTATTTTTTAATACTAATGGACACTGAAGAATGTTCATTTATCTATCCAAATTTTGAGTTTTATGCTACCAGCGATCATTTGAGTTGGGTTCTTAATCTTGTAAGATCAGCTATCATTGTTCTGAAGTTACATTGTTTAAATATCTTATAAACCAATAAGACAGAAATGTCTAAAGTGCCTTATTTTCTGTAAATGTTAAGCAGAAAATTTGGGGAGATGAATAAATATGGGTCAACAAAAAGAAATGCTGTTGAATTAAATATTTATACAGCCACCTTAAAGTGCTGGGAACAAGTCAAGATTGTGGTGGCAGGTTGCTTCACAAGTGTAAAGTTCTCACTCATTTTAAAGAAACTAAGAATAAAATTTGTATCTGACAACGTTTTAACATACTTTTATGAAAAAAATCCCTCAACAAAATGGGTATAGAAGAAATGTACTTCAACATAAGAAAGGATATAGATGGCAAACCCATAGCCAAGATCACGCTCAACAGCAAAAGAATACAAGTTTTTCTATTAAAAACAGAAACAAGATAAGGATATCTACCCTTATGACTACTTACTGTAGCTGTGATAAATTGCCTTAAGTTTTCCAAATGTTCTGTGTCATATCATTCTCTCTGATTTTTAATCCTTTGGACTTTGAACCATCTGACAAAAATATTCCTCCCCTTCCACACTGCTTGGAAAACATTTACTCAACATTAAAAGTCTCAAAATTAATGTCATTCCTTTAGGATAATATCCTCTCCCTCAGGATAAGAAACCCTTTTTTAATTTTTTATTTAATTTTTAAACATCCTTATTTATTTTTTCACAATATAGGATTTCTCCACTAATGTGTGGTCACTATAGATTTCCCACCACAAAGCACTCATAGTCCTCTACCATAGTTCATTGTGCTCTCCTGAACCCCTGTTTTCTCCCCCCTGAATGTCTTAGATCTGTGGTCTGCTTTCAAGGGTGTATTACAGTTTGTCTTTGTCTGATCCTTTGTTTAGTTTCTCTAGATTCCACCTGTAAGTCATAGCATCCAGTATTCATCTTTCTCCTTTGGCTCAAGGAAGCCCTTTTATGTACAGTACCTTTACTTAAGTCTGTTAAACTTTTCATCATACTAGTTATTGCCTGCTACTTATCCTGCTGCCCCAATTAGAGTATATATTCTTTAATCTCAAGGACATGCTATAACTGACCATTAAATTTATAGTATCACACCTAGAGCCTGATACATCACTAGTAATTAATACGTTTTTGTGGAATGAAAACAGGAAGACATTCTGATGTTATGTTAATTAATATATTCAAGAGATAGGGGAGATTCATAGTGTCATCAACAGCTTATAAACTATAATACCATGCTGATACCAAAACATAGTACTGGATATCTGTGACCTGATCTTAAACACTTGCTGCATTTCAAGATCAATTAACATTCGCCTTTTTAAAGTCTCTGTTTATCATCCTATAACAAATACATTTAAAATTAAAAAAAAAACATGATCTAAAGTGAGCTTAAATACTAAGATAATAGATTTCAAATGCTATTTTAAAGTTGCTTTTTCACTACATGATTTCAGGCTCTACAAATTAAAAATGTATAACTGTTCACTCATAGACTATGGTGAAATTTAACTTGAAAATTTTGTGGATTAAAAAAAATCAAGTTTTCAAAGCCTAAGAATATACAAACTGATTTCAGGGGAAATATTTATCTAATTTAAAAGAATTATTTAAAAACTCATTAGAAGTATTTATCTACATAAAAGTAATCAATAGTTTAATTGCAATTCATTGTCTTCTTTAAAGAAGGTTCTTTAGCAGATTTTCTATACAATTCTTTCTTAATCTAGATCAGGTTACTTAAAAGAAATGAAGTTCACTTTAAAAAGCATAATTAAAACTTTTAGTTAATTCAAAATATTCTATCCATTTCAAACAGTTCTCAATCTTTTATGTACAAAACACATGAAGGATAATCATTAATATAGTCATTCCTTTATTCATACAGTGAGCATTTATTAAGAGCCTACTATATTCCAAGTTCCCTTAGAAGCACTGTGAATAAAGCAAGGAAAAAATATGATCCATTTTTCTCATGGAGCTTATAGTACCATAGAGACAGACAATAATAAAAAATAAATAAATAAATAGGTCAATATGAAGAAGTGGCATGTGCTTTCTGATGAAAATAAGAGTATGATATGACATGGAATTGTTTCAATTTGCATAATCAGAAAGCTCTGTTTGAGGAGGAGATATATAAATCAAGATTAATTAGTAAGAGGAAAGCTATTCAAAATTCTAGGGAAAACATTCCAGGCAGAGAAAATAACTAGATCATAATCCTGGGTAAAGAAGGATTCATAAAATGATATAAGTTAAGAGAGAGCAGGGTTCAAATGATGTATGACTTTATAAGCTAGAATTTGGATTTTATGCTAAAGGTAGTTGTGTGTCATTAAAGATTTTTAAAGACATGAGAGATGTGATGTGATACCAAAGTTCCTATATGTAATCCACACACTGGTTTAGCAGAGGCACAGGTTGAGAGGAAAGGAACAGAATAAGAACACTAAAATCACTTACAAGGCCATTTCAGTGGTCAACATGAAACTAAGTGACAGGATTAGGTATGGAAAAGAATGAATGATTTTAGAACATTTTGGAAAAAAAAGGCTATAGAACTTATAGATATTTGTTGGAGATAAGGAAAAAAAGAATACAAAAATTGGCACCTACATTTTGGGGTTCAGCTGCTGAACAGTAATGACCTTCACTCTGATGGGAAAGATGAAAGAATAAGTTGGGACAGAGGACCAAGACCTGTTTTGAAAACTTAAAAATAGATACTTACTAAGTATCTATATGGGTAAGTCAGAGAAAGTTGGGTCAATGAATTTGGAGTTCAGACTGAGGTAGAAATAATTGAGTTAGGATTCACCTAACCAGAAGAGAGATTAAATTTAAGGACATGAAACTGGTAAAAATTACCTAATGAAAGAACAAAGACTTAAAAAAGAAAGAAGAGTTCCAAAAAACAAAATCTACAGCATATCAATATTTATGGGTTGTGTAAAGGCACTGAATATAGCAAAGGAGATGCAGAATTAATTATTTAGTTAAAATTAAAGCCACAGAATTCAGTGCCATGAAAGCCAGAAGAAAATGTATCAAAGAGAAAAGTCACTTACTATGTTATACCTTAAAATCTAGCAAAATGTAGAGAAAAAACTGAAACACTGACTTTGGCAAAATGTTAGTTATTAGAGATCAGACAATGAATGGTTCTATTCAGAGAAGTCTGATAAACGTGAGTGGAGAGAAGGGTGAGAGTAGAGAAATCATAGAATACTTAAATGGGTAACTCAGCAAATTTTCTATAGAAAAAAATGAGTAAAAAACTGAAGATATTGTTGAAGTGGGACTTGAGTTCAAAGGGAGGTTGTTTTAAAATTGGTGATTTCATGGCATGCTTGAATGTAATGATAATGCTCCAGTTAGAGCCGGGTATAGACAATTCAGGAGAAAGGGGTTAATTTAAAGACTGAAATTCTTGAAAGGTGAGAGGCTATCCAGATCACATGTGGAAGAGCTCACCTATGACTGGACAAAGGAAACTTCATTTATTGTGACAGAAGGAAAGTAAAGAATATAAAGCATATGCAGATAAATTGGTGAGATTGGTACTGAGAATAAGGGTTGTTTCTGTTATGAAGTATGAGGCAGTCATTTCTTAAGGCTGAGAATGGAGGAGAATGTGGGATGTTTGAGGAAAGGACTGAAGTTATAAAGTTGTCACCTGGGGAAAAAAAGGAAATGCAATAGGAGCCAATTTGATTCCTATGAACATAAATTTAAAGTAAAATTTTTATAGCCAATGCCACAAAATAAAAAAGACCACAAGGAACTATTATGAACAATTACATGACAATTTAGAAAACCTAGAAAAAATGGATAAATTCATAGAAACATACAACCTACCAACAATCTATTGAGAAGAAACGGAAAACATGAGAAGGCTAATAACAAATAAGGACATTAAATAAGTAGTGAAAACTTTCTAGAAAAAGAAATGCAAGATCAAATGACATCACAATGAATTCTACCAAACATTTGAGAAAAAGTTAATACCAATGTTTCCCAAATATCCAGATATTAGAACGTATCGACATACTTTCCTATTGACTTATAAGGTCAGCATTACCTTGATAGTAAAGACAAAGATACCACAAAAAATAAAAATTCTAGGGACTCCCTGGTGGCGCAGTGGTTGAGCACTGCGCTGTGTAGCTGTGGGCAGCACGTGATGCGAGTTCGATGCCCAGCAGGGGAGAATCCCACATGGTGCGGCAGACTTCTCTTGCTTCGCCCGCTGCTCCCCTCAGCAGTGTATTTCTGATCTGCCTGTGCTGCTCCCCACTCTATCTCTGGTGAACCCTCTCGCCGCCCCATGCCTCTGGCCTGTACCCCAGCTTGTATGTATAAATAAATAAATCTTAAAAAAAATTATAAACAAAGTTCTAGCAACTCAAATTCAACAGCACGTTAAAAAATATTATGTACATCATGAACAAGAGGGATTCATCCATGGGATTCCAGGATGGTTCAATATATACAAATCAATGTGGTACACTACATTAAGGAAATCACATGATTCTCTCAATAGAGTAGGAAGGGTAATTGACAAAATTCAACACTCATGATAAAAACTCTTAATAAATTAGATATAAAGGAAACTTACCGAAGCACATTAAAGGTCTTATATAAAGTCCACAGCTACATCACACATCTGGATCAAGGCATGTATGTCCACTCTAGCCACTTCTATTCAACGTAATACTGGAAGTCCCACCCAGAAAGAAGGATATAAAGGCACTCTACTAAGAAAAATGAAAATAAGTCAAATTATTTCTTTTTGAAGATGATATGATCTTATGTGTAGAAAGATCAAATATATACATAAGAAGTCAAATGTCAAATGTGATATACATATACATACATATACATATATGATCCACCAAAAAAAAGCTTTTAGAACTAATAAATGAATTCACTAAAGTTTCAAGCTATAAAATCAATGTATACTAGGAGTCTTGCTTGTGGTGCAAGGGGTTAAGTCTTGGCACTATGAAGCTCTCTGCAGCCACTGCAGCATGAGTTCAATCACCAGCCAGGGAGCTGATCCACCTGGCTCAGCAGACCTCTCGTGTCTCGCCCGGTGCTCCCCTCAGCAGTGTATTTCAGTAGATCCACCTGTTCTGCTCCCCACTCTATCTTCAGTGAATCCTCTCACTCCCTGCATCTCTAGCCTGCCCCCAGTTCTTGTATGCATAAATAAAGAAAACTAAATCTTTAAAACAAAAAACTGAATGTATAATAATCAGCTACATTTCTATATACTAACAATGAATTATCTAAAGTGAAATTTAAAATACAACCCTACTTACAGTGCCACAAAGTGAATAAAATACTTAGGAATAAACAACCAAAGAGGTAAAGTGCATGTACTGAAAACTATAAAACACTGATGAAAGCTATTAAAGCACACACAAATAAATGAAAGAATACCCTGTGTGCATGGATTGAAATAACTGTTACTAGTATGGTCATACCACCCAAAGCAATCTAGAGATTCAATGAAATCACTATTAAAATCCCAAAGGCATTTTTTTACAGAAACAGAAAAAACAATTTTACAATCATACATGACCATAAAAGATCTCTAATAGTTAAAACAATTTTGAGCATAAAGAACAAAGCTGGAGGCATCAGACTTCCTAATTTCAAAATTTATTATAAAACTACAGTAATCAAACATTATCTCTGCAGAGAATATAATCTTATATGATGAAAACCCCAAAGACTCAATAAAAAAAAAAAAGCTGTTAGAACTAATAAAGGAATTCAATAAATGTGCAATGATTTCTTGGCAAAGATTTCGTGCACATGATGCTAAAAATAAAAATACAGGTAAGAGTTTGTCAAACTACAAAGGTCCTGAACAGCAAAGGAAACAATCAACAAAGTGAAAAGGCACCTACAGGCTGGGAAAAATTTGTTAAATATATGCCCAATAAAATGTTAATATCAATAAGGAATTCCTATAAAACAATAGCAAAAAAAACTCAATTAAAATATAGACAAAGGAACTGTATAGACATTTCTCTGAAAAACATGCAAGTAGTGAACAGATAGGCAAAAAAGTGTTCAACATCTCAAATGATCAGAGAAGTACAATCCAAAAGCACAATGAGATAACATCTCACATCTGTTAGGATGACTATTATCAATAAAACAAAAGACAAGTGTTGGTGAATGTGTGGAGAAACTGGAACACTCATACACTGTTGTGAGAATGTAAACTGTTCTGTCTACTATGAAAAACACTGTGGGTGACAACTCAAAAAATTTAAAATAGAACTACTGTATGATCCTCTAATTCCATTTCTGGGTATATTTTGAAAGAAACTTAAATAAGAATCTCCAAAACATCTGCAATCCCATTTTCATTGCCATTATTCACAATAGCCAAGACATGGGAGCAACCTAAATGTCTAGCTAAGGATCCATGGATAAAAAAAAAAAAAGATACACGCGCACACACACACACACACACACACACACACATACACACACACACACTGGAATATTATTTGACCATAAAAAAGTAGGAAACTGCCACTGTAACAACATGGGTGTACCAGGGTATATTGTGGTAAGTGAAATAAGCCAAACAGAGAAGGGCAAATCCTATATGATACCACTCTACCTCTACGATTATTCTAAAATAGTCAAACATAGAAGGAGAGTGATAAGGTGATTTCTTAGGGCTGTAAGGGGAGGTGAAAATGGGAGGCATTACTCAAAAGGTACAAAGTGTCAGTTACATGGGATGAGTCCTACTTACTATATAACATAACACCTATACTGTATATCATAGTAAAAAATTGACTGTGTTCTTATCATGAAATTAGTAATAATTATAATAAAAATAAGAGGGTAGCAAGAGATTTTTGGGTATGATATATAGGTTTCTGGCGTAAATTGTGGTGATGTTTTCATGACAATACTTATCTCTAAGCTCATCAAGTCATATATATATTAATTATGTATAAATTTCTGTATGTAAAAAATAATTTAAAATTAATGAAATGCTTATTTTATATCTCCTTTTTCAGCAAAGTTCAGCTCCTCTAGGGCTGATTACTGGATTTTTTCTAGGCAAGTGTGAGCAGGACTTTAAAGGACATTAAATGTGGACCTAAGGAAGTGTCATTTTTGAAGGGTCAATATAAGATAAAAAGACTTTACATTAACAAAAGGGGATGAATAACTAATTTCTAGACATTTGTATTTTACAGACTTTTTATACTGGAGATTCACACAAGATCTGTCTTTTCTCCTATCAAGTCAGGACACTTAAAAAAAAAGTCCCCATTATTATTATCATGTTTCATACCTCAAAATGAAGAACAAATTGCAGAAAGGACACACAACTTTGAGTAAAGGATAGTCCTTCAAATTAAAATAAATTAAATTAGTTTTTTGGAAAATGCACAATTTTATCACTAACCAGCATTTGGCGATCACTAGTATATAGCATGAACATTAGAGTCAAAATGATCTGATCCTAAATCCCAGTTGACTATTATCAACCTTGTGATCTAGAAGAAATTGTCTAATTTTTATGAACCTCTGCAAAATGAGATATCTCATCTGTATGTTGCTGTAGTAACCACTACCTCACAGAGTTACTAAAGAAGTCAATGTGATCAGCTATGTAAATTACCCTGTAAAATGCCTCGATTGTGTTAAGCACTCTTTGATGGAAATTGTTGTTATGATTTTTATCTTCTATACTTTCTGTGAAATTGCTATTAAAGAAACTTTTCCCCTGGTCTTTAGTGTTGCTTATAAAAGAAATCAGGCTAAAAATTTCATTAAGTTATTTATTAATTCTAGTGAAGCATGGCAGGGCTCTTATTATTCAGACAAGATGGGTGGATCTCAGCACCATCACTCAGAATCTTAAAAGTTCATAGAGGCCTTAACTGTGTTCATTCACATATTCAGTCCAGCTATATCTTACTCTGTCAAGGTTACATCCTTGAAATGACTAGGAATAATAGGCTAACTGTTCCTTCCAAGTTCAGGAGCAACAGTAAGGAACTTCTGATTGCCTGGGTCCAGCTTGTACATCAACCTTCATCATATTCTCTCTATGACCTCCTACAACAGGTGCACAAAGCAAGGTATCAGGGGTGGGGTACAAAGCACCCATACTCTCTCCACACACTACCCTTCCTGCATAGCTACGTGTTCACCAACTTGGAAAATTCCCTGAACCCCATTGTTAATAGTAAATAGAAGTTTTGTACATGTACATGGTTAATTCCATCACTGGCAAATTATTTTTCAATATATATTTTTACTGTTAAATTTTATGTCTTTTACATTTTGTATTCCACTTGGGTAGCCCACCACCAACTCACCCGCGATCCATCTCCATGGTCCCCTGCGCTCTTCTCTATTCCATCCTGTGCCCTTTTCCTTCCCTCCCTCCGCCTCCCCCCCGCCCCCCGCTGATTGTCTCTCTCCTATTTGGTTTCCTTATAGTCCTGTTATAAGTGAAACCATTCGATATTTTTCTCTTTCTTTCTGGTTTA